>JANJGN010001426.1:0-143493 GCA_026770705.1 Isurus oxyrinchus | reverse complement strand
GACATTCAGCCCCTCTCGAGCCTGTTACACAGGAACAGGAAGAGGCCCATTTAGCCCCTCTTGAGCCTGTTACACAGGAACAGGAGGTGGCCATTCAGCCCCTCTCGAACCTGTTGCACAGGAACAGTAGGAGGCCCATTCAGCCCCTATTGAGCCTGTTACACAGGAACAGGAAGAGGCCCATTTAGCCTCTCTCGAGTTTGTTTTTAGGAACAGGAGGAGGCCATTCAGCCCCTCTCGAGCCTGTTACACAGGAACAGGAGTAGGCCCATTCAGCCCCTTCTCGAGCCTGTTACACAGGAACAGGATAAGGACCATTCAGCCCCTCTTCAGCCTGTTACACAGGAACTGGAGGAGGCCATTCAGCCCCTATTGATATCGTTACACAGGAACAGGAGGAGGCCATTCAGCCCCTCTCGATTCTGTTGCACAGGAACAGGAGGAGGCCCATTCAGCCCCTCTCGAGCCTGTTACACAGGAACAGGAGGAGGCCCATTCAGCCCCTCTCGAGGCTGTTACACAGGAACAGGAGGATCCCATTCAGACTCTCACGAGCCTGTTACACAGGAACAGGAGGAGGCCATTCAGGCCCTTTCGAGCCTGTTACACAGGAACAGGAAAGGTCCATTCATCCCCTCTCGAGCCTGTTACACAGAAACAGGAGGAGGCCCATTCAGCCCCTCTCGAGCCTGTTACACAGAAACAGGAGGAGGCCCATTCAGCCCCTCTCGAGCTTGTTACACAGGAACAGGATGATCCCATTCAGCCCCTCTCGAGCTTGTTACACAGGAACAGGATGATCCCATTCAGCCCCTCTCGAGCTTGTTACACAGAAACAGGAAGAGGCCCATTCAGCTGCTCTCGGGTCTGTTGCCAAGGAACAGGAGGATCTCATTCAGCCCCGCTGGAGCTTGTTAGACAGGAACAGCAGGAGTCCATTCAGGCCTTCTTCAGCCTGTTACACAGGAACGGGAGGCGACCATTCAGCCCCTCTCGAGTCTGTTACACAGGATCAGGAGGAGGCCCATTCAGCCCCTCTCGAGCCTGTTACACAGAAACAGGAGGAGGCCCATTCAGATCCTCTCGAGCCTTTTACACAGGCACAAGAAGATGCCCATTCAGCCCCTGTCGTGCCTGTTATACAAGAACAGGATGAGCCCATTCAGCCCGTCTCGAGCCTGATGCACAGGAACAGGAGGATCCAATTCAGCCCCTCTCGATCCTGTTACACAGAAAGAGGAGGAGGCCATTCAGCCCCTCTCGAGCCTGTTACACCAGAACAGAATGATCCCATTCAGTCCCTCTCGAGCCTGTTGCACAGGAACAGGAGGAGGCCATTCAGCTCTTCTTGAGTCTGTTACACAGGAACAGGAGGAGGCCATTCAACCCTTTCGAGCCTGTTACAAAGGAACAGGAGGAGGCCTTTCAGCCCCTCTTGAGCGTGTTACACAGGAACAGGAGGAGGTCTTTCAGCTGCTCTCGATTCTGTTACACAGGAACAGGAGGAGGCCATTCAGCCCCTCTCGAACCTCATAGACACAGGAACAGGAGGAAGACCATTCAGCCCCTCTCGAGCCTGTTACACAGAAGGAGGAGGAGGCCATTTGGCCCATCACAAGCCTGTTGCACAGGAACAGGAGGAGGCCATTCAGCCCCTCTCGAGCCTTTTACACAAGAACAGGTGGAGGCCCATTCAGACCCTCTCGAGCCTGTTAAAAAGGGACAGGAGGAGGCCATTCAGCCCCTCTGGAGCATGTTCCACAGGATCATGAGGAGGCCATTCAGCCCTTGTTCAGCCTGTTACACAGGAACAGGAGGTACCAATCAGCCCCTCTCGAGCCTGATACACAGGAACAGGAGGAGACCATTCAGCCCCTCTCGAGCATGTACACAGGAACAGGAGGTGTCCATTCAGCCCCTGTTGAGCCTGTGACACAGGAACAGGAGGAGGCCCATTCAGCCCCTCTCGAGCCTGTTACACAGGAACAGGAGGAGACCATTCAGCCCCTCTGGAGCCTGTTACACACGAACAGGAGGAGGCCATTCAGCCCCTCTGGAGCCTGTTACACAGGAACTGGAGGAGGCCATTCAACCCTCTCGAGCCTGTTACACAGCAACAGGAGGAGACCATTCAGCTCCTCTTGAGCGTGTTACACAGGAACAGGAGGAGGCCATTCAACCCCGCTCGAGCCTGTTACACAGGAACAGGAGGAGGCCATTCAGCCCCTCTCGAGCCTGTTACACAGGAACAGGAAGAGGCCATTCAGACCCACTCGAGCCTGTTACACAGGAACAGTAGAAGGCCATTCAGCTCCGCTCGAGCCTGTTACACAGGAACAGGAGGAGGCCATTCAGCCCCTCTCGAGCCTGTTACACAGGAACAGGAGGAGGCCATTCAGCCCCTCTCAAGCCTGTTACGCAGGAACAGGAGGAAGCCATTCAGCCCCCTCTCGAGCCTGTTACACAGGAACAGGAAGAGGCCATTCAGACCCACTCGAGCCTGTTACACAGGAACAGTAGAAGGCCATTCAGCCCCTCTCGAGCCTGTTAAACAGGAACAGGAGGAGGCCATTCAGCCCCTTTGAGCCTGTTACGCAGGAACAGTAGGAGGCCATTCAGTTCCTCTCAAGCCTGTTACACAGGAACAGGAGGAGGCCCATTCAGCCCCTCTGGAGCCTTTTACACAGGAACTGGAGGAGGCCATTTACCCCTCTCGAGCCTGTTACACAGCAACAGGAGGAAGCCATTCAGCCCCCTCTCAAACCTGTTACACAGGAACAGGAGGAGTCCATTGAGCCCCTCTCGAGCCTGTCGCCCATGAACAGGAGGAGGCCTATTCAGCCTCCCTCGAGCCTGTTACACAGGAACAGGTGGAGGCCCGTTCATCTCCTCTCGAGCCTGTTACACAGGAAAAGGAGGAGGCCATTCAGCCTTTCTTGAGCCGGTTACACAGGAACAGGAGGAGGTCCATTCAGCCCCTCTCGAGCCTGTTACACAGGTACAGGAGGAGGCCCATTCAGCCCATCTCGAGCCTGTTACTCAGGAACAGGAGAAGGCCCATTCACCCCTCTCGAGCAGGTAACACAAGAACAGTAGGAGGCCATTCAGCCCCTTTCGAGCCTGTTACACAGGAACAGGAGGAGGCCCATTCAGCCCCTCTCGAGTCTGTTACACAGGAACAGGAGGAGGCCATTCAGTACCTCTCGAGCCTGTTACACAGGAACAGGAGGAGGCCATTCCTCCCCTTTCGAGCCTGTTACACAGGAACAGGAGGAGGCCATTCAGGCCCTCTCGAGCCTGTCGCACAGGAACAGGAAGAGGCCCATTCAGCCCCTCTCGGGCCTGTTGCACAGGAACAGGAGGATCCCATTCAGCCCCTCTGGAGCTTGTTACACAGGAACAGCAGGAGTCCATTCAGCCCTTCTTCAGCCTGTTACACAGGAACAGGATGATCCCATTCAGTCCCTCTCACCCTGTTGCAGAGGAACAGGAGGTGGCCATTCAGCCCCTCTTGAGCCTGTTACAGAGGAACAGGAAAGGCCCATTCAGCCCTAATCGAACCTGTTACACAGGAACAGGAGGAGGCCCATTCAGCCCCTCTTGAGCCTGTTACACAAGAATAGGAGGATCCCATTCAGCCCCTCTCGAGACTGTTACACAGGAACAGGAAGAGGCCCATTTAGCCCCTCTCGAGTTTGTTTTTAGGAACAGGAGGAGGCCATTCAGCCCCTCTCGAGCCTGTTACACAGGAACAGGAGTAGGCCCATTCAGCCCCTCTCGAACCTGTTACACCTGAACAGGAGGAGGCCATTCAGCCCCTCTCGAGCCTGTTACACAGGAACAGGATAAGGACCATTCAGCCCCTCTTCAGCCTGTTACACAGGAACAGGAGGAGGCCCATTCAGCCCCTCTCGAGCCTTTACACAGCAACAGGAGGAGGCCATTCAGCCCCTTTTGAGCCTTTTACACAGGAACAGGAGGAGGCCATTCAGCCCCTATTGATATCGTTACACAGGAACAGGAGGATCCCATTCAGCCCCTCTCGAGCTTGTTACACAGGAACAGGAGGAGGCCCATTCAGCCCCTCTCGAGCCTGTTACACAGGAACAGGAGGAGGCCATTCAGGCCCTTTCGAGCCTGTTACACAGGAACAGGAGGAGGACCATTCAGCCCCTATCGATACCGTTACACAGGAACAGGAGGAGGCCATTCAGCCCCTCTCGAGCCTGTTACACAGGAACAGGAAAGGCCCATTCAGCCCCTGTCGAGCCTGTTACAGAGGAACAGGAGGAGGCCCATTCATCCCCTCTCGAGCCTGTTACACAGGAACAGGATGATCCCATTCAGCCCCTCTCGAGCCTGTTACACAGGAACAGGATGATCCCATTCAGCCCCTCTCGAGCTTGTTACACAGAAACAGGAAGAGGCCCATTCAGCTGCTCTCGGGCCTGTTGCCAAGGAACAGGAGGATCTCATTCAGCCCCGCTGGAGCTTGTTAGACAGGAACAGCAGGAGTCCATTCAGGCCTTCTTCAGCCTGTTACACAGGAACGGGAGGCGACCATTCAGCCCCTCTCGAGTCTGTTACACAGGAACAGGAGGAGGCCCATTCAGCCCCTCTCGAGGCTGTTACACAGGAACAGGAGGATCCCATTCAGACTCTCTCGAGCCTGTTACACAGGAACAGGAGGAGGCCATTCAGGCCCTTTCGAGCCTGTTACACAGGAACAGGAAAGGTCCATTCATCCCCCTCTCGAGCCTGTTACACAGAAACAGGAGGAGGCCCATTCAGCCCCTCTCGAGCCTGTTACACAGAAACAGGAGGAGGCCCATTCAGCCCATCTCGAGCTTGTTACACAGGAACAGGATGATCCCATTCAGCCCCTCTCGAGCTTGTTACACAGAAACAGGAAGAGGCCCATTCAGCTGCTCTCGGGTCTGTTGCCAAGGAACAGGAGGATCTCATTCAGCCCCGCTGGAGCTTGTTAGACAGGAACAGCAGGAGTCCATTCAGGCCTTCTTCAGCCTGTTACACAGGAACGGGAGGCGACCATTCAGCCCCTCTCGAGTCTGTTACACAGGATCAGGAGGAGGCCCATTCAGCCCCTCTCGAGCCTGTTACACAGAAACAGGAGGAGGCCCATTCAGATCCTCTCGAGCCTTTTACACAGGCACAAGAAGATGCCCATTCAGCCCCTGTCGTGCCTGTTATACAAGAACAGGATGAGCCCATTCAGCCCGTCTCGAGCCTGATGCACAGGAACAGGAGGATCCAATTCAGCCCCTCTCGATCCTGTTACACAGAAAGAGGAGGAGGCCATTCAGCCCCTCTCGAGCCTGTTACACCAGAACAGAATGATCCCATTCAGTCCCTCTCGAGCCTGTTGCACAGGAACAGGAGGAGGCCATTCAGCTCTTCTTGAGTCTGTTACACAGGAACAGGAGGAGGCCATTCAACCCTTTCGAGCCTGTTACAAAGGAACAGGAGGAGGCCTTTCAGCCCCTCTTGAGCGTGTTACACAGGAACAGGAGGAGGTCTTTCAGCTGCTCTCGATTCTGTTACACAGGAACAGGAGGAGGCCATTCAGCCCCTCTCGAACCTCATAGACACAGGAACAGGAGGAAGACCATTCAGCCCCTCTCGAGCCTGTTACACAGAAGGAGGAGGAGGCCATTTGGCCCATCACAAGCCTGTTGCACAGGAACAGGAGGAGGCCATTCAGCCCCTCTCGAGCCTTTTACACAAGAACAGGTGGAGGCCCATTCAGACCCTCTCGAGCCTGTTAAAAAGGGACAGGAGGAGGCCATTCAGCCCCTCTGGAGCATGTTCCACAGGATCATGAGGAGGCCATTCAGCCCTTGTTCAGCCTGTTACACAGGAACAGGAGGTACCAATCAGCCCCTCTCGAGCCTGATACACAGGAACAGGAGGAGACCATTCAGCCCCTCTCGAGCATGTACACAGGAACAGGAGGTGTCCATTCAGCCCCTGTTGAGCCTGTGACACAGGAACAGGAGGAGGCCCATTCAGCCCCTCTCGAGCCTGTTACACAGGAACAGGAGGAGACCATTCAGCCCCTCTGGAGCCTGTTACACACGAACAGGAGGAGGCCATTCAGCCCCTCTGGAGCCTGTTACACAGGAACTGGAGGAGGCCATTCAACCCTCTCGAGCCTGTTACACAGCAACAGGAGGAGACCATTCAGCTCCTCTTGAGCGTGTTACACAGGAACAGGAGGAGGCCATTCAACCCCGCTCGAGCCTGTTACACAGGAACAGGAGGAGGCCATTCAGCCCCTCTCGAGCCTGTTACACAGGAACAGGAAGAGGCCATTCAGACCCACTCGAGCCTGTTACACAGGAACAGTAGAAGGCCATTCAGCTCCGCTCGAGCCTGTTACACAGGAACAGGAGGAGGCCATTCAGCCCCTCTCGAGCCTGTTACACAGGAACAGGAGGAGGCCATTCAGCCCCTCTCAAGCCTGTTACGCAGGAACAGGAGGAAGCCATTCAGCCCCTCTCGAGCCTGTTACACAGGAACAGGAAGAGGCCATTCAGACCCACTCGAGCCTGTTACACAGGAACAGTAGAAGGCCATTCAGCCCCTCTCGAGCCTGTTAAACAGGAACAGGAGGAGGCCATTCAGCCCCTTTGAGCCTGTTACGCAGGAACAGTAGGAGGCCATTCAGTTCCTCTCAAGCCTGTTACACAGGAACAGGAGGAGGCCCATTCAGCCCCTCTGGAGCCTTTTACACAGGAACTGGAAGAGGCCATTTACCCCTCTCGAGCCTGTTACACAGCAACAGGAGGAAGCCATTCAGCCCCTCTCAAACCTGTTACACAGGAACAGGAGGAGTCCATTGAGCCCCTCTCGAGCCTGTCGCCCATGAACAGGAGGAGGCCTATTCAGCCTCTCTCGAGCCTGTTACACAGGAACAGGTGGAGGCCCGTTCATCTCCTCTCGAGCCTGTTACACAGGAAAAGGAGGAGGCCATTCAGCCTTTCTTGAGCCGGTTACACAGGAACAGGAGGAGGTCCATTCAGCCCCTCTCGAGCCTGTTACACAGGTACAGGAGGAGGCCCATTCAGCCCATCTCGAGCCTGTTACTCAGGAACAGGAGAAGGCCCATTCACCCCTCTCGAGCAGGTAACACAAGAACAGTAGGAGGCCATTCAGCCCCTTTCGAGCCTGTTACACAGGAACAGGAGGAGGCCCATTCAGCCCCCTCTCGAGTCTGTTACACAGGAACAGGAGGAGGCCATTCAGTACCTCTCGAGCCTGTTACACAGGAACAGGAGGAGGCCATTCCTCCCCTTTCGAGCCTGTTACACAGGAACAGGAGGAGGCCATTCAGCCCCTCTCGAGCCTGTCGCACAGGAACAGGAAGAGGCCCATTCAGCCCCTCTCGGGCCTGTTGCACAGGAACAGGAGGATCCCATTCAGCCCCTCTGGAGCTTGTTACACAGGAACAGCAGGAGTCCATTCAGCCCTTCTTCAGCCTGTTACACAGGAACAGGATGATCCCATTCAGTCCCTCTCACCCTGTTGCAGAGGAACAGGAGGTGGCCATTCAGCCCCTCTTGAGCCTGTTACAGAGGAACAGGAAAGGCCCATTCAGCCCTAATCGAACCTGTTACACAGGAACAGGAGGAGGCCCATTCAGCCCCTCTTGAGCCTGTTACACAAGAATAGGAGGATCCCATTCAGCCCCTCTCGAGACTGTTACACAGGAACAGGAAGAGGCCCATTTAGCCCCTCTCGAGTTTGTTTTTAGGAACAGGAGGAGGCCATTCAGCCCCTCTCGAGCCTGTTACACAGGAACAGGAGTAGGCCCATTCAGCCCCTCTCGAACCTGTTACACCTGAACAGGAGGAGGCCATTCAGCCCCTCTCGAGCCTGTTACACAGGAACAGGATAAGGACCATTCAGCCCCTCTTCAGCCTGTTACACAGGAACAGGAGGAGGCCCATTCAGCCCCTCTCGAGCCTTTACACAGCAACAGGAGGAGGCCATTCAGCCCCTTTTGAGCCTTTTACACAGGAACAGGAGGAGGCCATTCAGCCCCTATTGATATCGTTACACAGGAACAGGAGGATCCCATTCAGCCCCTCTCGAGCTTGTTACACAGGAACAGGAGGAGGCCCATTCAGCCCCTCTCGAGCCTGTTACACAGGAACAGGAGGAGGCCATTCAGGCCCTTTCGAGCCTGTTACACAGGAACAGGAGGAGGACCATTCAGCCCCTATCGATACCGTTACACAGGAACAGGAGGAGGCCATTCAGCCCCTCTCGAGCCTGTTACACAGGAACAGGAAAGGCCCATTCAGCCCCTGTCGAGCCTGTTACAGAGGAACAGGAGGAGGCCCATTCATCCCCTCTCGAGCCTGTTACACAGGAACAGGATGATCCCATTCAGCCCCTCTCGAGCCTGTTACACAGGAACAGGATGATCCCATTCAGCCCCTCTCGAGCTTGTTACACAGAAACAGGAAGAGGCCCATTCAGCTGCTCTCGGGCCTGTTGCCAAGGAACAGGAGGATCTCATTCAGCCCCGCTGGAGCTTGTTAGACAGGAACAGCAGGAGTCCATTCAGGCCTTCTTCAGCCTGTTACACAGGAACGGGAGGCGACCATTCAGCCCCTCTCGAGTCTGTTACACAGGAACAGGAGGAGGCCCATTCTGCCCCTCTTGAGCCTGTTACACAGGAACAGGAGGAGGCCATTCACCCCTCTCGAGCCTGTTACACAGAAACAGGAGGAGGTCCATTCAGATCCTCTCGAGCCTTTTACACAGGCACACGAAGAGGCCCATTCAGCCCCTGTCGTGCCTGTTATACAAGAACAGGATAAGGCCATTCAGCCCGTCTCGAGCCTGTCGCACAGGAACAGGAGGATCCAATTCAGCCCCTCTCGATCCTGTTACACAGAAAGAGGAGGAGGCCATTCAGCCCCTCTTGAGCCTGTTACACCAGAACAGAATGATCCCATTCAGTCCCTCTCGAGCCTGTTACAGAGGAACATGACGAGGCCATTCAGCCCCTCTTGAGCGTGTTACACAGGAACAGGAGGAGGCCTTTCAGCCCCTCTTGAGCGTGTTACACAGGAACAGGAGGAGGCCTTTCAGCCGCTCTCGATTCTGTTACACAGGAACAGGAGGAGGCCATTCAGCCCCTCTCGAACCTCATAGACACAGGAACAGGAGGAAGACCATTCAGCCCCTCTCGAGCCTGTTACACAGAAGGAGGAGGAGGCCATTTGGCCCATCACAAGCCTGTTGCACAGGAACAGGAGGAGGCCATTCAGCCCCTCTCGAGCCTTTTACACAAGAACAGGTGGAGGCCCATTCAGACCCTCTCGAGTCTGTTACAAAGGAACAGGAGGATCCCATCCAGCCCCTCTCGAGCCTGTTAAAAAGGGACAGGAGGAGGCCATTCAGCCCCTCTGGAGCCTGTCCCACAGGATCATGAGGAGGCCATTCAGCCCTTGTTCAGCCTGTTACACAGGAACAGGAGGTACCAATCAGCCCCTCTCGAGCCTGATACACAGGAACAGGAGGAGACCATTCAGCCCCTCTTGAGCCTGTGACACAGGAACAGGAGGAGGCCCATTCAGCCCCTCTCGAGCCTGTTACACAGGAACAGGAGGAGACCATTCAGCCCCTCTGGAGCCTGTTACACACGAACAGGAGGAGGCCATTCAGCCCCTCTCGAGCCTGTTACACAGGAACGGGAGGATCCCATTCAGACCCTCTCGAGCCTGTTCCACAGGAACAGGAGGAGGCTGTTCAGCACCTCTCGAGCCTGTTAAACAGTGACAGGACAAGGCCCATTCAGACCCTCTCGAGCCTGTTACACAGCAACAGTAGGAGGACCATTCAGCCCCTTTAAACCTGTTACAAAGGAACAGGAGGAGGCCCATTCAGCCCCTCTGCAGCCTGTTATACAGGAACTGGAGGAGGCCATTCACCCCTCTCGAGCCTGATACACAGCAACAGGAGGAGGCCATTCAGCTCCTCTTGAGCGTGTTACACAGGAACAGGAGGAGGCCATTCAACCCCGCTCGAGCCTGTTACACAGGAACAGGTGGAGGCCATTCAGCCCCTCTCGAGCCTGTTACACAGGAACAGGAAGAGGCCATTCAGACCCACTCGAGCCTGTTACACAGGAACAGTAGAAGGCCATTCAGCTCCGCTCGAGCCTGTTACACAGGAACAGGAGGAGGCCATTCAGCCCCTCTCGAGCCTGTTACACAGGAACAGGAGGAGGCCATTCAGCCCCTCTCAAGCCTGTTACGCAGGAACAGGAGGAAGCCATTCAGCCCCTCTCGAGCCTGTTACACAGGAACAGGAAGAGGCCATTCAGACCCACTCGAGCCTGTTACACAGGAACAGTAGAAGGCCATTCAGCCCCTCTCGAGCCTGTTAAACAGGAACAGGAGGAGGCCATTCAGCCCCTTTGAGCCTGTTATACAGGAACAGTAGGAGGCCATTCAGTTCCTCTCAAGCCTGTTACACAGGAACAGGAGGAGGCCATTCAGCCCCTCTGGAGCCTTTTACACAGGAACTGGAGGAGGCCATTCACCCCTCTCGAGCCTGTTGCCCAGCAACAGGAGGAAGCCATTAGCCCCTCTCGAACCTGTTACACAGGAACAGGAGGAGTCCATTGAGCCCCTCTCGAGCCTGTCGCCCATGAACAGGAGGAGGCCTATTCAGTCTCTCTCGAGCCTGTTACACAAGAACAGGAGGAGGCCCGTTCATCTCCTCTCGAGCCTGTTACACAGGAACAGGAGGAGGCCATTCAGCCCTTCTTGAGCCGGTTACACAGGAACAGGAGGAGGTCCATTCAGCCCCTCTCGAGTCTGTTACACAGGAACAGGAGGATCCCATTCAGCCCCTCTCGAGCCTGTTACACAGGAACAGGAGGAGGCCATTCAGCCCTTCTTGAGCCGGTTACACAGGAACAGGAGGATCCCATTCAGCCCATCTCGAGCCTGTTAATCAGGAAAAGGAGGAGGCCCATTCACCCCTCTCGAGCAGGTAACACAAGAACAGTAGGAGGCCATTCAGCCCCTTTCGAGCCTGTTACACAGGAACAGGAGGAGGCCCATTCAGCCCCTCTCGAGTCTGTTACACAGGAACAGGAGGAGGCCATTCAGTCCCTCTCGAGCCTGTTACACAGGAACAGGAGGAGGCCATTCCTCCCCTTTCGAGCCTGTTACACAGGAACAGGAGGAGGCCCATTCAGCCCCTCTCGAGCCTGTTATACAGGAACAGGAGGAGGCCCATACAGCCCATCTCGAGCCTGTTACACAGGAACAGGAGGAGGCCCATTCAGCCCCTGTCGAGCCTGTTATACAGGAGCAGGAGGATCCCATTCAGCCCCGCTGGAGCTTGTTACACAGGAACAGCAGGAGTCCATTCAGGCCTTCTTCAGCCTGTTACACAGGAATGGGAGGCGACCATTCAGCCCCTCTCGAGTCTGTTACACAGGAACAGGTTTAGGACCATTCAGCACCTCTCGAGTGTGTTACTCCGGAAAAGTAGGATCCCATTCAGCCCCTCTCGAGCCTGTTATACAGGAACAGGAGGAGGCCATTCAGCCCCTCTCGAGCCTGTTACACAGGAACTGGAGGAGGCCATTCACCCCTCTCGAACATGTTACACAGCAACAGGAGGAGGCCCATTCAGCCCCTCTCGAGCCTGTTACACAGGAACAGGAAGAGGTCATTCAGACCCTCTCGAAACTCATAGACACAGGAACAGGAGGAAGACCATTCAGCCCCTCTCAAGCTTGTTACACAGGTACAGGAGGAGGCCCATTCAGCCCCTATCAAGCCTGTTACACAGGAACAGGAGGAGGCCATTCACCCCTCTCGAGCCTGTTACACAGAAACAGGAGGAGGCCCATTCAGATCCTCTCGAGCCTTTTACACAGGAACAGGAGGAGGCCATTGAGGCCTTCTTCAGCCTGTTACACAGGAACGGGAGGCGACCATTCAGCCCCTCTCGAGTCTGTTACACAGGAACAGGAGTAGGCCCATTCAGCCACTCTTGAGCCTGTTACACAGGAACAGGAGGAGACCATTCAGCCCCTCTCGAGCATGTTACACTGGAACAGGTTAGAGGCCATTAACCCCTCTCGAGCCTGTTACAGAGGAACAGGAGGAGGCCATTCACCCCTCTCGAGCCTGTTACACAGAAACAGAAGGAGGCCCATTCAGATCCTCTCGAGCCTTTTACACAGGCACACGAAGATGCCCATTCAGCCCCTGTCGTGCCTGTTATACAAGAACAGGATGAGGCCATTCAGCCCGTCTCGAGCCTGACGCACAGGAACAGGAGGATCCAATTCAGCCCCTCTCGACCCTGTTAGACAGAAAGAGGAGGAGGCCATTCAGCCCCTCTCGAGCCTGTTGCACCAGAACAGAATGATCCCATTCAGTCCCTCTCGAGCCTGTTACAGAGGAACATGAGGAGGCCATTCAGCTCTTCTTGAGTCTGTTACACAGGAACAGGAGGAGGCCATTCAACCCTTTCGAGTCTGTTACACAGGAACAGGAGGAGGCCTTTCAGCCCCTCTTGAGCGTGTTACACAGGAACAGGAGGAGGCCTTTCAGCCGCTCTCGATTCTGTTACACAGGAACAGGAGGAGGCCATTCAGCCCCTCTCGAACCTCATAGACACAGGAACAGGAGGAAGACCATTCAGCCCCTCTCGAGCCTGTTACACAGAAGGAGGAGGAGGCCATTTGGCTCATCACAAGCCTGTTGCACAGGAACAGGAGGAGGCCATTCAGCCCCTCTCGAGCCTTTTACACAAGAACAGGTGGAGGCCCATTCAGACCCTCTCGAGTCTGTTACAAAGGAACAGGAGGATCCCATCCAGTCCCTCTCGAGCCTGTTAAAAAGGGACAGGAGGAGGCCATTCAGCCCCTCTGGAGCATGTTCCACAGGATCATGAGGAGGCCATTCAGCCCTTGTTCAGCCTGTTACACAGGAACAGGAGGTACCAATCAGCCCCTCTCGAGCCTGATACACAGGAACGGGAGGATCCCATTCAGACCCTCTCGAGCCTGTTCCGCAGGAACAGGAGGAGGCTGTTCAGCACCTCTCGAGCCTGTTAAACAGTGACAGGACAAGGCCCATTCAGACCCTCTCGAGCCTGTTACACAGCAACAGTAGGAGGACCATTCAGCCCCTTTAAACCTGTTACAAAGGAACAGGAGGAGGCCCATTCAGCCCCTCTGGAGCCTGTTACACAGGAACTGGAGGAGGCCATTCACCCCTCTCGAGCCTGTTACACAGCAACAGGAGGAGGCCATTCAGCTCCTCTTGAGCGTGTTACACAGGAACAGGAGGAGGCCATTCAGCCCCTCTCGAGCCTGTTACACAGCAACAGGAGCAGGACCATTCAGCCACTCTCGAGCCTGTTACACAGGAACAGGAGGTGGCCATTCAGCCCGTCTCGAGCCTGTTACACAGGAACAGGAGCAGGCCCATTCAGCCCCTCTTGAGTCTGTTACACAGGAAAAGGAGGATCCCATTCTGCCCCTCTTGAGCCTGTTGCACAGGAACAGGAGGAGGTTAATTCAGCCCCTCTCGAGCCTGTTAGACAGGAACAGGAGGATGACCGCTCAGCCCCTCTCGAGACTGTTACACAGGAACAGGAGGAGGCCCATTCAGCCCCTTTAAACCTGTTACAAAGGAACAGGAGGAGGCCCATTCAGCCCCTCTGGAGCCTGTTACACAGGAACTGGAGGAGGCCATTCACCCCTCTCGAGCCTGTTACACAGCAACAGGAGGAAGCCATTCAGCCCCTCTCGAGCCTGTCGCCCATGAACAGGAGGAGGCCTATTCAGCCTCTCTCGAGCCTGTTACACAGAAACAGGAGGAGGCCAGTCAGCCCCTCTCGAGCAGGAAACACAGGAACAGTAGGAGGCCATTCAACCCCTTTCGAGCCTGTTACACAGGAACAGGAGGAGGCCCATTCAGCCCCTCTCGAGCCTGTTACACAGGAACAGGAGGAGACCATTCAGCCCCTCTGGAGCCTGTTACACACGAACAGGAGGAGGCCATTCAGCCCCTCTCAAGCCTGTTACACAGGAACGGGAGGATCCCATTCAGACCCTCTCGAGCCTGTTACACAGGAACAGGAGGAGTCTGTTCAGCACCTCTCGAGCCTGTTAAACAGTGACAGGACAAGGCCCATTCAGACCCTCTCGAGCCTGTTACACAGCAACAGTAGGAGGACCATTCAGCCCCTTTAAACCTGTTACAAAGGAACAGGAGGAGGCCCATTCAGCCCCTCTCGAGCCTGTTACACAGGAACAGGAGGAGGCCATTCACCCCTCTCGAGCCTGTTACACAGGAACTGGAGGAGGCCATTCACCCCTCTCGAGCCTGTTACACAGCAACAGGAGGAGGCCATTCAACCCCGCTCGAGCCTGTTACACAGGAACAGGAGGTGGCCATTCAGCCCCTCTCGAGCCTGTTACACAGGAACAGGAAGAGGCCATTCAGACCCACTCGAGCCTGTTACACAGGAACAGTAGAAGGCCATTCAGCCCCGCTCGAGCCTGTCGCCCATGAACAGGAGGAGGCCATTCAGCCCCTCTCGAGCCTGTTACACAGGAACAGGAGGAGGCCATTCAGCCCCTCTCAAGCCTGTTACGCAGGAACAGGAGGAAGCCATTCAGCCCCTCTCGAGCCTGTTACACAGGAACAGGAAGAGGCCATTCTGACCCACTCGAGCCTGTTAAACAGGAACAGGAGGAGGCCATTCAGCCCCTTTGAGCCTGTTACACAGGAACAGTAGGAGGCCATTCAGTTCCTCTCAAGCCTGTTACACAGGAACAGGAGGAGGCCCATTCAGCCCCTCTGGAGCCTTTTACACAGGAACTGGAGGAGGCCATTCACCCCTCTCGAGCCTGTTACACAGCAACAGGAGGAAGCCATTCAGCCCCTCTCGAACCTGTTACACAGGAACAGGAGGAGTCCATTGAGCCCCTCTCGAGCCTGTCGCCCATGAACAGGAGGAGGCCTATTCAGCCTCTCTCGAGCCTGTTACACAGGAACAGGTGGAGGCCCGTTCATCTCCTCTCGAGCCTGTTACACAGGAACAGGAGGAGGCCATTCAGCCCTTCTTGAGCCGGTTACACAGGAACAGGAGGAGGCCATTCAGCCCCTCTCGAGCCTGTCACACAGGAACAGGAGGAGGCCCATTCAGACCATCTCGAGCCTGTTACTCAGGAACAGGAGGAGGCCCATTCACCCCTCTCGAGCAGGTAACACAAGAACAGTAGGAGGCCATTCAGCCCCTTTCGAGCCTGTTACACAGGAACAGGAGGAGGCCCATTCAGCCCCTCTCGAGTCTGTTACACAGGAACAGGAGGAGGCCATTCAGTCCCTCTCGAGCCTGTTACACAGGAACAGGAGGAGGCCATTCCTCCCCTTTCGAGCCTGTTACACAGGAACAGGAGGAGGCCATTCAGCCCCTCTCGAGCCTGTTACACAGGAACAGGAGGAGGCCCATTCAGCCCCTCTCGAGCCTGTTATACAGGAACAGGAGGAGGCCCATACAGCCCCTCTCGAGCCTGTTACACAGGAACAGGAGGAGGCCCATTCAGCCCCTGTCGAGCCTGTTATACAGGAGCAGGAGGATCCCATTCAGCCCCGCTGGAGCTTGTTACACAGGAACAGCAGGAGTCCATTCAGGCCTTCTTCAGCCTGTTACACAGGAATGGGAGGCGACCATTCAGCCGCTCTCGAGTCTGTTACACAGGAACAGGTTTAGGACCATTCAGCACCTCTCGAGTGTGTTACTCCGGAAAAGTAGGATCCCATTCAGCCCCTCTCGAGCCTGTTATACAGGAACAGGAGGAGGCCATTCAGCCCCTCTCGAGCCTGTTACACAGGAACTGGAGGAGGCCATTCACCCCTCTCGAACCTGTTACACAGCAACAGGAGGAAGCCATTCAGCCCCTCTCGAACCTGTTACACAGGAACAGGAGGTGCCCAATCAGCCCCTCTCGAGTCTGTTACACAGGAACAGGAGGAGGCCTATTCAGATCCTCTCGAGCCTTTTACACAGGAACAGGAGGAGGCCATTGAGGCCATCTTCAGCCTGTTACACAGGAACGGGAGGCGACCATTCAGCCCCTCTCGAGTCTGTTACACAGGAACAGGAGGAGGCCCATTCAGCCCCTCTCGAGCCTGTTACACAGAAACAGGAGGAAGCCATTCAGCCCCTCTCGAACCTGTTACACAGGAACAGGAGGAGTCCATTGAGCCCCTCTCGAGCCTGTCGCCCATGAACAGGAGGAGGCCTATTCAGCCTCTCTCGAGCCTGTTACACAGGAACACGTGGAGGCCCGTTCATCTCCTCTCGAGCCTGTTACACAGGAACAGGAGGAGGCCATTCAGCCCTTCTTGAGCCGGTTACACAGGAACAGGAGGAGGCCATTCAGCCCCTCTCGAGCCTGTCACACAGGAACAGGAGGAGGCCCATTCAGACCATCTCGAGCCTGTTACTCAGGAACAGGAGGAGGCCCATTCACCCCTCTCGAGCAGGTAACACAAGAACAGTAGGAGGCCATTCAGCCCCTTTCGAGCCTGTTACACAGGAACAGGAGGAGGCCCATTCAGCCCCTCTCGAGTCTGTTACACAGGAACAGGAGGAGGCCATTCAGTCCCTCTCGAGCCTGTTACACAGGAACAGGAGGAGGCCATTCCTCCCCTTTCGAGCCTGTTACACAGGAACAGGAGGAGGCCATTCAGCCCCTCTCGAGCCTGTTACACAGGAACAGGAGGAGGCCCATTCAGCCCCTCTCGAGCCTGTTATACAGGAACAGGAGGAGGCCCATACAGCCCCTCTCGAGCCTGTTACACAGGAACAGGAGGAGGCCCATTCAGCCCCTGTCGAGCCTGTTATACAGGAGCAGGAGGATCCCATTCAGCCCCGCTGGAGCTTGTTACACAGGAACAGCAGGAGTCCATTCAGGCCTTCTTCAGCCTGTTACACAGGAATGGGAGGCGACCATTCAGCCCCTCTCGAGTCTTTTACACAGGAACAGGTTTAGGACCATTCAGCACCTCTCGAGTGTGTTACTCCGGAAAAGTAGGATCCCATTCAGCCCCTCTCGAGCCTGTTATACAGGAACAGGAGGAGGCCATTCAGCCCCTCTCGAGCCTGTTACACAGCAACAGGAGCAGGACCATTCAGCCCCGCTCGAGCCTGTTACACAGCAACAGGAGGAGGCCATTCAGCCCCTCTCGAGCCTGTTACACAGGAACAGGAGGAGGCCATTCAGCCCCTCTCGAGCCTGTTACGCAGGAACAGGAAGAGGCCATTCAGGCCCTCTTGAGCCTGTTACACAGGAACAGGAAGAGGCCATTCAGACCCACTCGAGCCTGTTACACAGGAACAGTAGAAGGACATTCAGCCCCTCTCGAGCCTGTTAAACAGGAACAGGAGGAGGCCATTCAGCCCCTTTGAGCCTGTTACACAGGAACAGTAGGAGGCCATTCAGTTCCTCTCAAGCCTGTTACACAGGAACTGGAGGAGGCCATTCACCCCTCTCGAGCCTGTTACACAGCAACAGGAGGAAGCCATTCAGCCCCTCTCGAACCTGTTACACAGGAACAGGAGGAGGCCATTCAGCCCCTCTCGAGCCTGTCGCCCATGAACAGGAGGAGGCCTATTCAGCCTCTCTCGAGCCTGTTACACAGAAACAGGAGGAGGCCAGTCAGCCCCTCTCGAGCAGGTAACACAAGAACAGTAGGAGGCCATTCAGCCCCTCTCGAGTCTGTTACACAGGAATAGGAGGAGGCCATTCCTCCCCTCTCGAGCCTGTTACACAGGAACAGGTGGAGGCCCGTTCAGCTCCTCTCGAGCCTGTTACACAGGAACAGGAGGATCCCATTCAGCCCTTCTTGAGCCGGTTACACAGGAACAGGAGGAGGTCCATTCAGCCCCTCTCGAGTCTGTTACACAGGAACAGGTGAGGATCATTCAGTCTTTCTCGAGCCTGTTACACAGGAACAGCAGGATCCCATTCAGCCCATCTCGAGCCTGTTACTCAGGAACAGGAGGAGGCCCATTCAGCCCCTCTCGAGCCTGTTACACAGGAACAGGAGGAGGCCCATTCAGCCCCTCTCGAGCCTGTTACACAGGAACAGGAGGTGGCCATTCAGCCCCTCTCGAGCCTGTTACACAGGAACAGGAGGAGGCCCATTCAACCCCTCTTGAGTCTGTTACACTGGAACAGGAGGAGGCCATTCAGCCCCTCTCGAGCCTGTTACACAGGAACAGGAGGTGGCCATTCAGCCCCTCTCGAGCCTGTTAGACAGGAACAGGAGGAGGCCCATTCAACCCCTCTTGAGTCTGTTACACAGGAAAAGGAGGATCCCATTCTGCCCCACTTGAGCCTGTTGCACAGGAACAGGAGGAGGCCATTCAGCACCTCTCGAGCCTGTTACAGAGGAACAGGAGGAGGCCCATTCAGCCCCTCTCGAACCTCTTACACAGGAACAGGAGGAGGCCATTCAGCTCCACTCGAGACTGTTACACAGGAACAGGAGGAGGCCATTCAGCTCCACTCGAGACTGTTACACAGGAACAGGAGGAGGCCATTCAGCACCTCTCGATTCTGTTACACAGGAACATGAGCAGGCCATTCAGCACCTCTCGAACCTCATAGACACAGGAACAGGAGGAAGACCATTCAGCCCCTCTCGAGCCTGTTCCACAGGAACAGGAGGAGGCCCATTCAGCCCCTCTCGAGCCTGTTACAAAGAAATAGGAGGAGGCCATTCAGCCCCTCTCGAGCCTCTCGCCCAGGAACAGGAGGAGGCCCATTCAGCCCCTCTAGAGCCTGTTACACAGGAACAGGAGGAGCCATTCAGCCCCTCTCGAGCCTGTTACACAGGAACAGTTGGAGGCCATTCAGCCCCTCTCGAGCCTGTTACACAGGAACAGGAGGAGGACAATTCAGCCCATCTCGAACCTGTTACACAGGAGCAGGACGAGGCCCATTCAGCCCCTCTCGATCCTGTGACACAGGAAGAGGAGGAAGACCATTCAGCCCCTCTCGAGCCTGTTACACAGGAACAGGAGGAAGCCATTCAGCCTCTCTCGAACCTGTTACAAAGGAACAGGAGGCGGCCATTCAGCCCCTTTGATCCTGTTACACAGGAACAGTAGGAGACCAGTCAGCTCCTCTTGAGCGTGTTACACAGGAACAGGAGGAGGCCATTCAGCCCCTGTCGAGCCTGTTACACAGGAACAGGAGAAGGCCCATTCAGCACCTCTCAAGCCTTTTACACAGGAACAGGAGGAAGCCATTCAGCCTCTCTCGAGCCTGTTACACAGCAACAGGAGGAGGCCATTCAGACCCTTTCGAACCTGTTACACAGGAACAGGACGAGGTCATTCAGCCCAAATCGAACCTCATAGACACAGGAACAGGAGTAAGACGATTCATCCCCTCTCGAGCCTGTTACACAGCAACAGGAGGATCCCATCCAGCCCCTCTCGAGCCTGTTAAAAAGGGACAGGAGGAGGCCATTCAGCCCCTCTGGAGACTGTTCCACAGGATCATGAGGAGGCCATTCAGCCCTTCTTCAGCCTGTTACACAGGAACAGGAGGAGGCCCATTCAGCCCATCTCGAACCTGTTACACAGGAACAGGACGAGGCCCTTTCAGCCCCTCTCGAGCCTGTGACACAGGAACATGAGGCAGACCATTCAGCCCCTCTCAAGCCTGTTAAACAGGAACAGTAGGAAGCCATTCAGCCCCTCTCGAGCCTGTTACACAGGAACAGGAGGAGGCCCATTCAGCCCCTCTCGAGCCTGTTACAATGAAATAGGAGGAGGCCATTCAGCCCCTCTCGAGCCTGTCGCCCAGGAACAGGAGGAGGCCCATTCGGTCCATCTCGAGCCTGTTACACAGGAACAGTTGGAGGCCATTCAGCCCCTCTCGAGCCTGTTACACAGGAACAGGAGGAGGCCCATTCAGCCCCTCTCGAGCCTGTTAGACAGCAACAGGAGGATCCCATTCAGCCCCTCTCGAGTCTGTTACACAGGCACAGGAGGATCCCATCCAGCCCCTCTCGAGCCTGTTAAAAAGGGATAGGAGGAGTCCATTCAGCCCCTCTGGAGACTGTTCCACAGGATCATGAGGAGGCCATTCAGCCCTTCTTCAGCGTGTTACACAGGAACAGGAGGTACCAATCAGCCCCTCTCGAACCTGTTGCACAGGAATAGGAGGAGGCCCATTCAGCCCCTCTCGAACCTGTTACTCATGAACAGGAGGAGGCCATTCAGCCCCTCTCTAACCTGTTACACAGGAACAGGAAGAGGCCATTCAGACCCTCTCGAGCCTGTTACACAGGAACAGGAGGAGGCCATTCAGCCTCTTTGAGCCTGTTACACAGGAACAGTAGGAGGCCATTCAGCTCCTCTTGAGCGTGTTACACAGGAACAGGAGGAGGCCATTCAGCCCCTCTCAAGCCTGTTACACAGGAACAGTAGGAGGCCCATTCAGCCCCTCTGGAGCCTGTTACATAGGAACGCGAGGCGACCACTCAGCCTCTCTCGAGACTGTTACACAGGAACAGGAGGAGGACTCATTCAGCCCCTCTTGAGCCTGTTACACAGGAACAGGAGGAGGCCCATTCAGCCCCTCTCGAGTCTGTTACACAGGAACAGGAGGAGGCCATTCAGCCCCTCTCGATTCTGTTACACAGGAACAGGAGGAGGCCCAATCAGCCCCTCTCGAACCCCCTAGACACAGGAACAGGAGGAAGACCATTCAGCCCCTCTCGAGCCTGTTCCACAGGAACAGGAGGAGGCCCATTCAGCCCCTCTCGAGCCTGTTACAAAGAAATAGGAGGAGGCCATTCAGCCCCTCTCGAGCCTGTCGCCCAGGAACAGGAGGAGGCCCATTCAGTCCCTCTCGAGCCTGTTACACAGGAACAGTAGGAGGCCTTTCAGCCCCTCTCGAGCCTGTTACACAGGAACAGTTGGAGGCCATCCAGCCCCTCTCGAGCCTGTTACACAGGAACAGGAGGAGGCCTTTCAGCCCCTCTTGAGCGTGTTACACAGGAACAGGAGGAGGCCATTCACCCCTCTCGAGCCTGTTACACAGGAACAGGAGGAAGCCTTTCAGCCGCTCTCGATTCTGTTACACAGGAACAGGAGGAGGCCATTCAGCCCCTCTCGAACCTCATAGACACAGGAACAGGAGGAAGACCATTCAGCCCCTCTCGAGCCTTTTACACAAGAACAGGTGGAGGCCCATTCAGACCCTCTCGAGTCTGTTACAAAGGAACAGGAGGATCCCATCCAGCCCCTCTCGAGCCTGTAAAAAAGGGACAGGAGGAGGCCATTCAGCCCCTCTGGAGCAGGAAACACAGGATCATGAGGAGGCCATTCAGCCCTTGTTCAGCCTGTTACACAGGAACAGGAGGTACCAATCAGCCCCTCTCGAGCCTGATACTCAGGAACAGGAGGAGGCCATTCAGCCCCTCTCGAGCCTGTTACACAGGAACAGGAGGAGGTCCATTCAGCCCCTCTTGAGTCTGTTACACAGGAAAAGGAGGATCCCATTCTGCCCCTCTTGAGCCTGTTGCACAGGAACAGGAGGAGGTTAATTCATCCCCTCTCGAGCCTGTTAGACAGGAACAGGAGGAGGCCCATTCAGCCCCTCTCGAGCCTGTTACACAGGAACAGGAGGAGGCCATTCCGCCCCTCTCGATTCAGTTACACAGGAACAGGAGGAGGCCCATTCAGCCCCTCTCGAGCCTGTTACACAGGAACAGGAGGAGGCCATTCCGCCCCTCTCGATTCTGTTACACAGGAACAGGAGGAGGCCCAATCAGCCCCTCTCGAACCTCCTAGACACAGGAACAGGAGAAAGACCATTCAGCCCCTCTCGAGCCTGTTACACAGGAACAGGAGGAGGCCCATTCAGCCCCTCTCGAGCCTGTTACAAAGAAATAGGAGGAGGCCATTCAGCCCCTCTCGAGTCTGTCGCCCAGGAACATAGGAGGCCATTCAGCCCCTCTCGAGTCTGTTACACAGGCACAGGAGGATCCCATCCAGCCCCTCTCGAGCCTGTTAAAAAGGGACAGGAGGAGTCCATTCAGCCCCTCTGGAGACTGTTCCACAGGATCATGAGGAGGCCATTCAGCCCTTCTTCAGGCTGTTACACAGGAACAGGAGGTACCAATCAGCCCCTCTCGAACCTGTTACACAAGAACAGGAGGAGGCCCATTCAGCCCCCAGCCCCTCTCGAACCTGTTACGCAGGAACAGGAGGAGGCCATTCAGCCCCTCTCTAACCTGTTACACAGGAACAGGAAGAGGCCATTCAGCCTCTTTGAGCCTTTTACACAGGAACAGTAGGAGGCCATTCAGCTCCTCTTGAGCGTGTTACACAGGAACAGGAGGAGGCCATTCAGCACCTCTCAAGCCTGTTACACAGGAACAATAGGAGGCCCATTCAGCCCCTCTGGAGCCTGTTACATAGGAACAGGAGGAGGCCATTCACCCCTCTGGATCCTGTTACACAGGAACTGGAGGAGGCCCATTCAGCCCCTCTGGAGCCTGTTACATAGGAACAGGAGGAGGCCATTCAGCCCCTCTGGAGCCTGTTACACAGGAACATGAGGAGGCCCATTCAGCCCCTCTGGATCCTGTTACACAGGAACTGGAGGAGGCCCATTCAGCCCCTCTGGAGCCTGTTACATAGCAACAGGAGGAGGTCCATTCAGGCCTTCTTCAGCCTGTTACACAGGAACGCGAGGCGACCACTCAGCCCCTCTCGAGACTGTTACACAGGAACAGGAGGAGGCCCAATCAGCCCTTCTCGAACCTCCTAGACACAGGAAAAAGGAGGAAGACCATTCAGCCCCTATCGAGCCTGTTCCACAGGAACAGGAGGAGGCCCATTCAGCCCCTCTCGAGCCTGTTACAAAGAAATAGGAGGAGGCCATTCAGCCCCTCTCGAGCCTGTCGCCCAGGAACAGGAGGAGGCCCATTCGGTCCCTCTCGAGCCTGTTACACAGGAACAGTAGGAAGCCATTCAGCCCCTCTCGAGCCTGTTACACAGGAACAGTTGGAGGCCATTCAGCCCCTCTCGAGCCTGTTGCACAGGAACAGGAGGAGGCCCATTCAGCCCCTCTCGAGCCTGTTACACAGGAACAGGAGGTGGCCATTCAGCCCCTCTCGAGCCTGTTACACAGGAACAGGAGGAGGCCCATTCAAACCCTCTCGAGCCTGTTACACAGGAACAGGAGGAGGCCCATTCAAACACTCTCGAGCCTGTTACACAGGATCAGGATGTCGCCATTCAGCCCCTATCGAGCCTGTGACACAGGAACAGGAGGAGGACCTTTCAGCCTCTCTCGAACCTGTTCAACAGGAACAGTAGGAATCCATTCAGCCCCTCTCGAGCCTGTTACACAGGAACAGGAGGAGGCCATTCAGCCCCTCTCGAGCCTGTTACACAGGAACAGGAGGAGGCCCATTCAGCCCCTCTTGAGTCTGTTACACAGGAAAAGGAGGATCCCATTCTGCCCCTCTTGAGCCTGTTGCACAGGAACAGGAGGAGGTTAATTCATCCCCTCTCGAGCCTGTTAGACAGGAACAGGAGGATGACCGCTCAGCCCCTCTCGAGACTGTTACACAGGAACAGGAGGAGGCCCATTCAGCCCCTCTCGAGCCTGTTACACAGGAACAGGAGGAGGCCATTCAGCCCCTCTCGATTCTGTTACACAGGAACAGGAGGAGGCCCAATCAGCCCCTCTCGAACCTCCTAGACACAGGAATAGGAGGAAGACCATTCAGCCTCTCTCGAGCCTGTTCCACAGGAACAGGAGGAGGCCCATTCAGCCCCTCTCGAGCCTGTTACAAAGAAATAGGAGGAGGCCATTCAGCCCCTCTCGAGCCTGTCGCCCAGGAACAGGAGGAGACCCATTCGGTCCCTCTCGAGCCTGTTACACAGGAACAGTAGGAGGCCATTCAGCCCCTCTCGAGCCTGTTACACAGGAACAGTTGGAGGCCATTCAGCCCCTCTCGAGTCTGTTACACAGGAACAGGAGGAGGCCCATTCAGCCCATCTCGAGCCTGTTACACAGGAACAGGAGGAGGCCCATTCAGCCCCTCTCGAGCCTGTGACACAGGAACATGAGGCAGACCATTCAGCCCCTCTCGAGCCTGTTAAACAGGAACAGTAGGAAGCCATTCAGCCCCTCTCGAGCCTGTTACTCAGGAACAGGAGGAGGCCCATTCAGCCCCTCTCGAGCCTGTTACAAAGAAATAGGAGGAGGCCATTCAGCCCCTCTCGAGCCTGTCGCCCAGTAACAGGAGGAGACCCATTCGGTCCCTCTCGAGCCTGTTACACAGGAACAGTAGGAGGCCATTCAGCCCCTCTCGAACCTGTTACAAAGGAACTAGCGGAGGCCATTCAGCCCCTCTCGAGCCTGTTACACAGAAGGAGGAGGAGGCCATTTGGCCCATCACAAGCCTGTTGCACAGGAACAGGAGGAGGCCATTCAGCCCCTCTCGAGCCGTTTACACAAGAACAGGTGGAGGCCCATTCAGACCCTCTCGAGTCTGTTACAAAGGAACAGGAGGATCCCATCCAGCCCCTCTCGAGCCTGTTAAAAAGGGACAGGAGGAGGCCATTCAGCCCCTCTGGAGCATGTTCCACAGGATCAAGAGGAGGCCATTCAGCCCTTGTTCAGCCTGTTACACAGGAACAGGAGGTACCAATCAGCCTCTCTCGAGCCTGTTACACAGGAACAGGAGGAGGCCCATTCAGCCCCTCTGGAGCCTGTCACACAGGAACGGGAGGAGACCATTCAGCCCCTCTCGAGCCTGTGACACAGGAACAGGAGGAGGCCCATTCAGCCCTTCTCGAGCCTGTTCCGCAGGAACAGGAGGAGGCTGTTCAGCACCTCTCGAGCCTGTTAAACAGTGACAGGACAAGGCCCATTCAGACACTCTCGAGCCTGTTACACAGCAACAGTAGGAGGACCATTCAGCCCCTTTAAACCTGTTACAAAGGAACAGGAGCAGGCCCATTCAGCCCCTTTAAACCTGTTACAAAGGAACAGGAGGAGGCCCATTCAGCCCCTCTGGAGCCTGTTACACAGGAACTGGAGGAGGCCATTCACCCCTCTCGAGCCTGTTACACAGCAACAGGAGGATGCCATTCAGCTCCTCTTGAGCGTGTTACACAGGAACAGGAGGAGGCCATTCAGCCCCTCTCGAGCCTGTTACACAGCACCAGGAGCAGGACCATTCAGCCCCGCTCGAGCCTGTTACTCTGGAACAGGAGGAGGCCATTCAGCCCCTCTCGAGCCTGTTACACAGGAACAGGAGGAGGCCATTCAGCGCCTCTCGAGCCTGTTACACAGGAACAGGAGGAGGCCATTCAGCCGCTCTCGAGCCTGTTACACAGGAACAGGAAGAGGCCATTCAGACCCACTCGAGCCTGTTACACAGGAACAGTAGAAGGCTATTCAGCCCCTCTCGAGCCTGTTCCGCAGGAACAGGAGGAGGCTGTTCAGCTCCTCTCGAGCCTGTTAAACAGTGACATGACAAGGCCCATTCAGACACTCTCGAGCCTGTTACACAGCAACAGTAGGAGGACCATTCAGCCCCTTTAAACCTGTTACAAAGGAACAGGAGGAGGCCCATTCAGCCCCTTTAAACCTGTTACAAAGGAACAGGAGGAGGCCCATTCAGCCCCTCTGGAGCCTGTTACACAGGAACTGGAGGAGCCCCTTCACCCCTCTCGAGCCTGTTACACAGAACAGGAGGAGGCCATTCAGCTCCTCTTGAGCGTGTTACACAGGAACAGGAGGAGGCCATTCAGCCCCTCTCGAGCCTGTTACACAGCAACAGGAGTAGGCCATTCAGCCTCTTTGAGCCTTTTACACAGGAACAGTAGGAGGCCATTCAGCTCCTCTTGAGCGTGTTACACAGGAACAGGAGGAGGCCATTCAGCCCCTCTCAAGCCTGTTACACAGGAACAATAGGAGGCCCATTCAGCCCCTCTGGAGCCTGTTACATAGGAACAGGAGGAGGCCATTCAGCCCCTCTGGAGCCTGTTACACAGCAACAGGAGGAGGTCCATTCAGGCCTTCTTCAGCCTGTTATACAGGAACGCGAGGCGACCATTCAGCCCCTCTCGAGTCTGTTACACAGGAACAGGAGGAGGCCCATTCAGCCCCTCTCGATTCTGTTACACAGGAACAGGACGAGGCCCAATCAGCCCCTCTCGAACCTCCTAGACACAGGAACAGGAGGAAGACCATTCAGCCCCTATCGAGCCTGTTCCACAGGAACAGGAGGAGGCCCATTCAGCCCCTCTCAAGCCTGTTACAAAGAAATAGGAGGAGGCCATTCAGCCCCTCTCGAGCCTGTCGCCCAGGAACAGGAGGAGGCCCAATCGGTCCCTCTCGAGCCTGTTACACAGGAACAGTTGGAGGCCATTCAGCCCCTCTCGAGCCTGTTACACAGGAACAGGAGGAGGCCCATTCAGCCCCTCTTGAGCCTGTTACACAGGAACAGGAGGAGGCCCATTCAGCCCCTCTCGAGCCTGTTACACAGGAACAGGAGTTGGCCATTGAGCCCCTCTCGAGCCTGTTACACAGGAACAGGAGGAGGCCCGTTCAACCCCTCTCGAGCCTGTTACACAGGAACAGGAGGAGGCCATTCAGCCCCTCTCGAGCCTGTTACAGAGGAACAGGAGGAGGCCCATTCAGCCCCTCTCGAGCCTGTTACACAGGAACAGGAGGAGGCCCATTCAGCCCCTCGCGAGCCTGTGACACAGGCACAGGAGGAGGACCTTTCAGCCTCTCTCGAGCCTGTTAAACAGGAACAGTAGGAATCCATTCAGCCCCTCTCGAGCCTGTTACACAGGAACAGGAGGTGGCCATTCAGCCCCTCTTGAGTCTGTTACACAGGAAAAGGAGGATCCCATTCTGCCCCTCTTGAGCCTGTTGCACAGGAACAGGAGGAGTTTAATTCAGCCCCTCTCGAGCCTGTTAGACAGGAACAGGAGGATGACCGCTCAGCCCCTCTCGAGCCTGTTACACAGGAACAGGAGGTGGCCATTCAGCCCCTATCGAGCCTGTGACACAGGAACAGGAGGAGGACCTTTCAGCCTCTCTCGAACCTGTTCAACAGGAACAGTAGGAATCCATTCAGCCCCTCTCGAGCCTGTTACACAGGAACAGGAGGAGGCCATTCAGCCCCTCTCGAGCCTGTTACACAGGAACAGGAGGAGGCCCATTCAGCCCCTCTTGAGTCTGTTACACAGGAAAAGGAGGATCCCATTCTGCCCCTCTTGAGCCTGTTGCACAGGAACAGGAGGAGGTTAATTCATCCCCTCTCGAGCCTGTTAGACAGGAACAGGAGGATGACCGCTCAGCCCCTCTCGAGACTGTTACACAGGAACAGGAGGAGGCCCATTCAGCCCCTCTCGAGCCTGTTACACAGGAACAGGAGGAGGCCATTCAGCCCCTCTCGATTCTGTTACACAGGAACAGGAGGAGGCCCAATCAGCCCCTCTCGAACCTCCTAGACACAGGAATAGGAGGAAGACCATTCAGCCTCTCTCGAGCCTGTTCCACAGGAACAGGAGGAGGCCCATTCAGCCCCTCTCGAGCCTGTTACAAAGAAATAGGAGGAGGCCATTCAGCCCCTCTCGAGCCTGTCGCCCAGGAACAGGAGGAGACCCATTCGGTCCCTCTCGAGCCTGTTACACAGGAACAGTAGGAGGCCATTCAGCCCCTCTCGAGCCTGTTACACAGGAACAGTTGGAGGCCATTCAGCCCCTCTCGAGTCTGTTACACAGGAACAGGAGGAGGCCCATTCAGCCCATCTCGAGCCTGTTACACAGGAACAGGAGGAGGCCCATTCAGCCCCTCTCGAGCCTGTGACACAGGAACATGAGGCAGACCATTCAGCCCCTCTCGAGCCTGTTAAACAGGAACAGTAGGAAGCCATTCAGCCCCTCTCGAGCCTGTTACTCAGGAACAGGAGGAGGCCCATTCAGCCCCTCTCGAGCCTGTTACAAAGAAATAGGAGGAGGCCATTCAGCCCCTCTCGAGCCTGTCGCCCAGTAACAGGAGGAGACCCATTCGGTCCCTCTCGAGCCTGTTACACAGGAACAGTAGGAGGCCATTCAGCCCCTCTCGAACCTGTTACAAAGGAACTAGCGGAGGCCATTCAGCCCCTCTCGAGCCTGTTACACAGAAGGAGGAGGAGGCCATTTGGCCCATCACAAGCCTGTTGCACAGGAACAGGAGGAGGCCATTCAGCCCCTCTCGAGCCGTTTACACAAGAACAGGTGGAGGCCCATTCAGACCCTCTCGAGTCTGTTACAAAGGAACAGGAGGATCCCATCCAGCCCCTCTCGAGCCTGTTAAAAAGGGACAGGAGGAGGCCATTCAGCCCCTCTGGAGCATGTTCCACAGGATCAAGAGGAGGCCATTCAGCCCTTGTTCAGCCTGTTACACAGGAACAGGAGGTACCAATCAGCCTCTCTCGAGCCTGTTACACAGGAACAGGAGGAGGCCCATTCAGCCCCTCTGGAGCCTGTCACACAGGAACGGGAGGAGACCATTCAGCCCCTCTCGAGCCTGTGACACAGGAACAGGAGGAGGCCCATTCAGCCCTTCTCGAGCCTGTTCCGCAGGAACAGGAGGAGGCTGTTCAGCACCTCTCGAGCCTGTTAAACAGTGACAGGACAAGGCCCATTCAGACACTCTCGAGCCTGTTACACAGCAACAGTAGGAGGACCATTCAGCCCCTTTAAACCTGTTACAAAGGAACAGGAGCAGGCCCATTCAGCCCCTTTAAACCTGTTACAAAGGAACAGGAGGAGGCCCATTCAGCCCCTCTGGAGCCTGTTACACAGGAACTGGAGGAGGCCATTCACCCCTCTCGAGCCTGTTACACAGCAACAGGAGGATGCCATTCAGCTCCTCTTGAGCGTGTTACACAGGAACAGGAGGAGGCCATTCAGCCCCTCTCGAGCCTGTTACACAGCACCAGGAGCAGGACCATTCAGCCCCGCTCGAGCCTGTTACTCTGGAACAGGAGGAGGCCATTCAGCCCCTCTCGAGCCTGTTACACAGGAACAGGAGGAGGCCATTCAGCGCCTCTCGAGCCTGTTACACAGGAACAGGAGGAGGCCATTCAGCCGCTCTCGAGCCTGTTACACAGGAACAGGAAGAGGCCATTCAGACCCACTCGAGCCTGTTACACAGGAACAGTAGAAGGCTATTCAGCCCCTCTCGAGCCTGTTCCGCAGGAACAGGAGGAGGCTGTTCAGCTCCTCTCGAGCCTGTTAAACAGTGACATGACAAGGCCCATTCAGACACTCTCGAGCCTGTTACACAGCAACAGTAGGAGGACCATTCAGCCCCTTTAAACCTGTTACAAAGGAACAGGAGGAGGCCCATTCAGCCCCTTTAAACCTGTTACAAAGGAACAGGAGGAGGCCCATTCAGCCCCTCTGGAGCCTGTTACACAGGAACTGGAGGAGCCCCTTCACCCCTCTCGAGCCTGTTACACAGAACAGGAGGAGGCCATTCAGCTCCTCTTGAGCGTGTTACACAGGAACAGGAGGAGGCCATTCAGCCCCTCTCGAGCCTGTTACACAGCAACAGGAGTAGGCCATTCAGCCTCTTTGAGCCTTTTACACAGGAACAGTAGGAGGCCATTCAGCTCCTCTTGAGCGTGTTACACAGGAACAGGAGGAGGCCATTCAGCCCCTCTCAAGCCTGTTACACAGGAACAATAGGAGGCCCATTCAGCCCCTCTGGAGCCTGTTACATAGGAACAGGAGGAGGCCATTCAGCCCCTCTGGAGCCTGTTACACAGCAACAGGAGGAGGTCCATTCAGGCCTTCTTCAGCCTGTTATACAGGAACGCGAGGCGACCATTCAGCCCCTCTCGAGTCTGTTACACAGGAACAGGAGGAGGCCCATTCAGCCCCTCTCGATTCTGTTACACAGGAACAGGACGAGGCCCAATCAGCCCCTCTCGAACCTCCTAGACACAGGAACAGGAGGAAGACCATTCAGCCCCTATCGAGCCTGTTCCACAGGAACAGGAGGAGGCCCATTCAGCCCCTCTCAAGCCTGTTACAAAGAAATAGGAGGAGGCCATTCAGCCCCTCTCGAGCCTGTCGCCCAGGAACAGGAGGAGGCCCAATCGGTCCCTCTCGAGCCTGTTACACAGGAACAGTTGGAGGCCATTCAGCCCCTCTCGAGCCTGTTACACAGGAACAGGAGGAGGCCCATTCAGCCCCTCTTGAGCCTGTTACACAGGAACAGGAGGAGGCCCATTCAGCCCCTCTCGAGCCTGTTACACAGGAACAGGAGTTGGCCATTGAGCCCCTCTCGAGCCTGTTACACAGGAACAGGAGGAGGCCCGTTCAACCCCTCTCGAGCCTGTTACACAGGAACAGGAGGAGGCCATTCAGCCCCTCTCGAGCCTGTTACAGAGGAACAGGAGGAGGCCCATTCAGCCCCTCTCGAGCCTGTTACACAGGAACAGGAGGAGGCCCATTCAGCCCCTCGCGAGCCTGTGACACAGGCACAGGAGGAGGACCTTTCAGCCTCTCTCGAGCCTGTTAAACAGGAACAGTAGGAATCCATTCAGCCCCTCTCGAGCCTGTTACACAGGAACAGGAGGTGGCCATTCAGCCCCTCTTGAGTCTGTTACACAGGAAAAGGAGGATCCCATTCTGCCCCTCTTGAGCCTGTTGCACAGGAACAGGAGGAGTTTAATTCAGCCCCTCTCGAGCCTGTTAGACAGGAACAGGAGGATGACCGCTCAGCCCCTCTCGAGCCTGTTACACAGGAACAGGAGGTGGCCATTCAGCCCCTCTCGAGCCTGTTACACAGGAACAGGAGGAGGCCCATTCAGCCCCTCTGGAGCCTGTTACACAGGAACTGAAGGAGGCCATTCACCCCTCTCGAGCCTGTTACACAGCAACAGGAGGAGGCCATTCAGCTCCTCTTGAGCGTGTTACATAGGAACAGGAGGAGGCCATTCAGCCTCTCTCGAGCCTGTTACACAGAAACAGGAGGAGGCCAGTCAGCCCCTCTCGAGCAGGAAACACAGGAACAGTAGGAGGCCATTCAACCCCTTTCGAGCCTGTTACATAGGAACAGGAGGAGGCCCATTCAGCCCCTCTCGAGACTGTTACACAGGAACAGGAGGAGGCCATTCCTCCCCTCTCGAGCCTGTTACACAGGAACAGGTGGAGGCTCGTTCAGCTCCTCTCGAGCCTTTTACACAGGAACAGGAGGATCCCATTCAGCCTTTCTTGAGCCAGTTACACAGGAACAGGAGGAGGTCCATTCAGCCCCTCTCGAGCCTGTGACACAGGAACATGAGGCAGACCATTCAGCCCCTCTCGAGCCTGTTACACAGGAACAGGAGGAGGCCCATTCAGCCCCTCTCGAGCCTGTTACACAGGAACAGGAGGAGGCCCATTCAGCCCCTCTCGAGCCTGTGACACAGGAACATGAGGCAGACCATTCAGCCCCTCTCGAGCCTGTTAAACAGGAACAGTAGGAAGCCATTCAGCCCCTCTCGAGCCTGTTACACAGGAACAGGAGGAGGCCCAATCAGCCCCTCTCGAACCTCCTAGACACAGGAACAGGAGAAAGACCATTCAGCCCCTCTCGAGCCTGTTCCACAGGAACAGGAGGAGGCCCATTCAGCCCCTCTCGAGCCTGTTACAAAGAAATAGGAGGAGGCCATTCAGCCCCTCTCGAGCCTGTCGCCCAGGAACAGGAGGAGGCCCAATCGGTCCCTCTCGAGCCTGTTACACAGGAACAGTTGGAGGCCATTCAGCCCCTCTCGAGCCTGTTACACAGGAACAGGAGGAGGCCCATTGAGCCCCTCTCGAGCCTGTTACACAGGAACAGGAGGAGGCCCGTTCAACCCCTCTCGAGCCTGTTACACAGGAACAGGAGGAGGCCATTCAGCCCCTCTCGAGCCTGTTACAGAGGAACAGGAGGAGGCCCATTCAGCCCCTCTCGAGCCTGTTACACAGGAACAGGAGGAGGCCCATTCAGCCCCTCGCGAGCCTGTGACACAGGCACAGGAGGAGGACCTTTCAGCCTCTCTCGAGCCTGTTAAACAGGAACAGTAGGAATCCATTCAGCCCCTCTCGAGCCTGTTACACAGGAACAGGAGGTGGCCATTCAGCCCCTCTTGAGTCTGTTACACAGGAAAAGGAGGATCCCATTCTGCCCCTCTTGAGCCTGTTGCACAGGAACAGGAGAAGTTTAATTCAGCCCCTCTCGAGCCTGTTAGACAGGAACAGGAGGATGACCGCTCAGCCCCTCTCGAGCCTGTTGCACAGGAACAGGAGGTGGCCATTCAGCCCCTCTCGAGCCTGTTACACAGGAACAGGAGGAGGCCCATTCAGCCCCTCTGGAGCCTGTTACACAGGAACTGAAGGAGGCCATTCACCCCTCTCGAGCCTGTTACACAGTAACAGGAGGAGGCCATTCAGCTCCTCTTGAGCGTGTTACATAGGAACAGGAGGAGGCCATTCAGCCTCTCTCGAGCCTGTTACACAGAAACAGGAGGAGGCCAGTCAGCCCCTCTCGAGCAGGAAACACAGGAACAGTAGGAGGCCATTCAACCCCTTTCGAGCCTGTTACACAGGAACAGGAGGAGGCCCATTCAGCCCCTCTCGAGACTGTTACACAGGAACAGGAGGAGGCCATTCCTCCCCTCTCGAGCCTGTTACACAGGAACAGGTGGAGGCTCGTTCAGCTCCTCTCGAGCCTTTTACACAGGAACAGGAGGATCCCATTCAGCCTTTCTTGAGCCAGTTACACAGGAACAGGAGGAGGCCCATTCAGCCCCTCTCGAGCCTGTTACACAGGAACAGGAGGAGGCCATTCCGCCCCTCTCGATTCTGTTACACAGGAACAGGAGGAGGCCCAATCAGCCCCTCTCGAACCTCCTAGACACAGGAACAGGAGGAGGCCCATTCAGCCCCTCTCGAGCCTGTGACACAGGAACATGAGGCAGACCATTCAGCCCCTCTCGAGCCTGTTAAACAGGAACAGTAGGAAGACATTCAGCCCCTCTCGAGCCTGTTACACAGGAACAGGTGGAGGCCCATTCAGCCCCTCTCGAGCCTGTTACACAGGAACAGGAGGAGGCCATTCAGCCCCTCTCGAACCTGTTACAAAACAACAGGAGGAGGCCATTCAGACCCTTTGATTCTGTTACACAGGAACAGTAGGAGACCAGTCAGCTCCTCTTGAGCGTGTTACACAGGAACAGGAGGAGGCCATTCAGCCCCTCTCGAGCCTGTAACAAAGAAGAAGGATGAGGCCATTTGGCCCATCACAAGCCTGTTGCACAGGAACAGGAGGAGGCCATTCAGCCTCTCTCGAGCCTGTTACACAGAAACAGGAGGAGGCCAGTCAGCCCCTCTCGAGCAGGAAACACAGGAACAGTAGGAGGCCATTCAACCCCTTTCGAGCCTGTTACACAGGAACAGGAGGAGGCCCATTCAGCCCCTCTCGAGACTGTTACACAGGAACAGGAGGAGGCCATTCCTCCCCTCTCGAGCCTGTTACACAGGAACAGGTGGAGGCTCGTTCAGCTCCTCTCGAGCCTTTTACACAGGAACAGGAGGAGGCCCATTCAGCCCCTCTTGAGCCAGTTACACAGGAACAGGAGGAGGCCCATTCAGCCCCTCTCGAGCCTGTTACACAGGAACAGGAGGAGGCCATTCCGCCCCTCTCGATTCTGTTACACAGGAACAGGAGGAGGCCCATTCAGCCCCTCTCGAGCCTGTGACACAGGAACATGAGGCAGACCATTCAGCCCCTCTCGAGCCTGTTAAACAGGAACAGTAGGAAGACATTCAGCCCCTCTCGAGCCTGTTACACAGGAACAGGTGGAGGCCCATTCAGCCCCTCTCGAGCCTGTTACACAGGAACAGGAGGAGGCCATTCAGCCCCTCTCGAACCTGTTACAAAACAACAGGAGGAGGCCATTCAGACCCTTTGATTCTGTTACACAGGAACAGTAGGAGACCAGTCAGCTCCTCTTGAGCGTGTTACACAGGAACAGGAGGAGGCCATTCAGCCCCTCTCGAGCCTGTAACAAAGAAGAAGGATGAGGCCATTTGGCCCATCACAAGCCTGTTGCACAGGAACAGGAGGAGGCCATTCAGCCCCACTCGAGCCTTTTACACAAGAACAGGTGGAGGCCCATTCAGACCCTCTCGAGTCTGTTACAAAGGAACAGGAGGATCCCATCCAGCCCCTCTCGAGCCTGTTAAAAAGGGACAGGAGGAGGCCATTCAGCCCCTCTGGAGTTTGTTCAACAGAATCATGAGGAGGCCATTCAGCCCTTGTTCAGCCTGTTACACAGGAACAGGAGGTACCAATCAGCCCCTCTCGAGCCTGATACACAGGAACAGGAGGAATCCATTCAGCCCCTCTGGAGCCTGTTACTCTGGAACAGGAGGAGGCCCATTCAGCCCCGCTCGAGCCTGTTACACAGGAACAGGAGGAGGCCATTCAGCGCCTCTCGAGCCTGTTACGCAGGAACAGGAGGAGGCCATTCAGCCCCTCTCGAGCCTGTTACGCAGGAACAGGAGGAGGCCATTCAGCCCTCTCGAGCCTGTTACGCAGGAACAGGAAGAGGCCATTCAGACCCACTCGAGCCTGTTAAACAGGAACAGGAGGAGGCCATTCAGCCCCTTTGAGCCTGTTACACAGGAACAGTAGGAGGCCATTCAGTTCCTCTCAAGCCTGTTACACAGGAACAGGAGGAGGCCCGTTCAGCCCCTCTGGAGCCTGTTACACAGCAACAGGAGAGAGCCATTCAGCCCCTCTCGAACCTGTTACACAGGAACAGGAGGAGTCCATTCAGCCCCTCTCGAGCCTGTCGCCCATGAACAGGAGGAGGCCTATTCAGCCTCTCTCGAGCCTGTTACACAGAAACAGGAGGAGGCCAGTCAGCCCCTCTCGAGCAGGTAACACAGGAACAGTAGGAGGCCATTCAGCCCCTTTCGAGCCTGTTACAAAGGAACAGGAGGAGGCCCATTCAGCCCCTCTCGAGTCTGTTACACAGGAACAGGAGGAGGCCATTCCTCCCCTCTCGAGCCAGTTACACAGGAACAGGGGGATCCCATTCAGCCCATCTCGAGCCTGTTACTCAGGAACAGGAGGAGGCCCATTCAGCCCCTCTCGAGCCTGTTACACAGGAACAGGAGGATCCCATTCAGTCCCTCTTGAGCCTGTTACACAGGAACAGGAGGAGGCCATTCAGCCCCTCTCGAGCCTGTTACACAGGAACAGGAGGAGGCCATTCAGCTCCTCTCGATTCTGTTACACAGGAACAGGAGGAGGCCCAATCAGCCCCTCTCGAACCTCATAGACACAGGAACAGGAGGACGACCATTCAGCCCCTCTCGAGCCTGTTCCACAGGAACAGGAGGAGGCCCATTCAGCCCCTCTCGAGCCTGTTACAAAGAAATAGGAGGAGGCCATTCAGCCCCTCTCCAGCCTGTCGCCCAGGAACAGGGGGAGGCCCATTCGTTCCCTCTCGAGCCTGTTCAACAGGAAGAGGAGGAGGCCATTCAGTCCCTCTCGAGCCTGTTACACAGGAACAGGAGGAGGCCCATTCAGCCCCTCTCGAGCCTGTTACACAGGAACAGGAGGAGGCCATTCAGCCCCTCTCGAGCCTGTTACACAGGAACAGGAGGAGGCCCATTCAACCCCTCTTGAGTCTGTTACACAGGAACAGGAGGATCCCATTCTGCCCCTCTTGAGCCTGTTGCACAGGAACAGGAGGAGGTTAATTCAGCCCCTCTCGAGCCTGTTAGACAGCAACAGGAGGATGACCGCTCAGCCCCTCTCGAGCCTGTTACACAGGAACAGGAGGAGGCCCATTCAGCCCCTCTCGAGCCTCTTACACAGGAACAGGAGGAGGCCATTCAGCTCCTATCGATTCTGTTACACAGGAACAGGAGGAGGCCCAATCAGCCCCTCTCGAGCCTGTCGCCCAGGAACAGGAGGAGGTTCATTCGGTCCCTCTCGAGCCTGTTACACAGGAACAGTAGGAGGCCATTCAGCCTCTCTGGAGCCTGTTACACAGGAACAGGTGGAGGCCCATTCAGCCCCTCTCGAGCCTGTTACACAGGAACAGGAGGTGGCCATTCAGCCCCTCTCGAGCCTGTTACACAGGAACAGGAGGAGGCCCATTCAACCCCTCTCGAGCCTGTTACACAGGAACAGGATGTGGCCATTCAGCCCCTCTCGAGCCTGTGACACAGGAACAGGAGGAGGACCTTTCAGCCTCTCTCGACCCTCTTAAACAGGAACAGTAGGAATCCATTCAGCCCCTCTCGAGCCTGTTACACAGGAACAGGAGGAGGACCATTCAGCCCCTCTTGAGTCTGTTACACAGGAAAAGGAGGATCCCATTCTGCCCCTCTTGAGCCTGTTGCACAGGAACAGGAGGAGGTTAATGCATCCCCTCTCGAGCATGTTAGACAGCAACAGGAGGATGACCGCTCAGCCCCTCTCGAGACTGTTACACAGGAACAGGAGGAGGCCCATTCAGCCCCTCTCGAGCCTGTTACACAGGAACAGTTGTAGGCCCAATCAGCCCCTCTCGACCTCCTAGACACAGGAATAGGAGGAAGACCATTCAGCCTCTCTCGAGCCTGTTCCACAGGAACAGGAGGAGGCCCATTCAGCCCCTCTCGAGCCTGTTACAAAGAAATAGGAGGAGGCCATTCAGCCCCTCTCGAGCCTGTCGCCCAGGAACAGGAGGAGACCCATTCAGACCCTCTCGAGCCTGTTACACAGGAACCGTAGGAGGCCATTCAGCCCCTCTCGAGCCTGTTACACAGGAACAGTTGGAGGCCATTCAGCCCCTCTCGAGTCTGTTACACAGGAACAGGAGGAGGCCCATTCAGCCCATCTCGAGCCTGTTACAAAGGAACAGGACGAGGCCCATTCAGCCCCTCTCGAGCCTATGACACAGGAACATGAGGCAGACCATTCAGCCCCTCTCGAGCCTGTTAAACAGGAACAGTAGGAAGCCATTCAGCCCCTCTCGAGCCTGTTACACAGGAACAGGATGTGGCCATTCAGCCCCTCTCGAGCCTGTGACACAGGAACAGGAGGAGGACCTTTCAGCCTCTCTCGACCCTCTTAAACAGGAACAGTAGGAATCCATTCAGCCCCTCTCGAGCCTGTTACACAGGAACAGGAGGAGGACCATTCAGCCCCTCTTGAGTCTGTTACACAGGAAAAGGAGGATCCCATTCTGCCCCTCTTGAGCCTGTTGCACAGGAACAGGAGGAGGTTAATGCATCCCCTCTCGAGCATGTTAGACAGCAACAGGAGGATGACCGCTCAGCCCCTCTCGAGACTGTTACACAGGAACAGGAGGAGGCCCATTCAGCCCCTCTCGAGCCTGTTACACAGGAACAGTTGTAGGCCCAATCAGCCCCTCTCGACCTCCTAGACACAGGAATAGGAGGAAGACCATTCAGCCTCTCTCGAGCCTGTTCCACAGGAACAGGAGGAGGCCCATTCAGCCCCTCTCGAGCCTGTTACAAAGAAATAGGAGGAGGCCATTCAGCCCCTCTCGAGCCTGTCGCCCAGGAACAGGAGGAGACCCATTCAGACCCTCTCGAGCCTGTTACACAGGAACCGTAGGAGGCCATTCAGCCCCTCTCGAGCCTGTTACACAGGAACAGTTGGAGGCCATTCAGCCCCTCTCGAGTCTGTTACACAGGAACAGGAGGAGGCCCATTCAGCCCATCTCGAGCCTGTTACAAAGGAACAGGACGAGGCCCATTCAGCCCCTCTCGAGCCTATGACACAGGAACATGAGGCAGACCATTCAGCCCCTCTCGAGCCTGTTAAACAGGAACAGTAGGAAGCCATTCAGCCCCTCTCGAGCCTGTTACACAGGAACAGGAGGTGGCCCATTCAGCCCCTCTCGAGCCTGTTACACAGGAACAGAAGGAGGCCATTCAGCCCCTCTCGAACCTGTTACAAAAGAACAGGAGGAGGCCATTCAGCCCCTTTGATTCTGTTACACAGGAACAGTAGGAGATCAGTCAGCTCCTCTTGAGCGTGTTACACAGGAACAGGAGGAGGCCATTCAGCCCCTCTCGAGCCTGTTACACAGAAGGAGGAGGAGGCCATTTGGCCCATCACAAGCCTGTTGCACAGGAACAGGAGGAGGCCATTCAGCCCCTCTCGAGCCTGTTAAAAAGGGACAGGAGGAGTCCATTCAGCCCCTCTGGAGCATGTTCCACAGGATCATGAGGAGGCCATTCAGCCCTTGTTCAGCCTGTTACACAGGAACAGGAGGGTACCAATCAGCCCCTCTCGAGCCTGATACACAGGAACAGGAGGAGACCATTCAGCCCCTCTCGAGCCTGTTACACAGGAACAGGAGGTGTCCATTCAGCCCCTCTCGAGCCTGTGACACAGGAACAGGAGGAGGCCGATTCAGCCCCTCTCGAGCCTGTTACACAGGAACAGGAGGAGACCATTCAGCCCCTCTGGAGCCTCTTACACACGAACAGGACAAGGCCCATTCAGACCCTCTCGAGCCTGTTACACAGCAACAGTAGGAGGACCATTCAGCCCCTTTAAACTTGTTACAAAGGAACAGGAGGAGGCCCATTCAGCCCCTCTGGAGCCTGTTACACAGGAACTGGAGGAGGCCATTCAGCCCTCTCGAGCCTGTTACACAGCAACAGGAGCAGGACCATTCAGCCCCGCTCGAGCCTGTTACTCTGGAACAGGAGGAGGCCCATTCAGCACCGCTCGAGCCTGTTACACAGGAACAGGAGGAGGCCATTCAGCGCCTCTCGAGCCTGTTACGCAGGAACAGGAGGAGGCCATTCAGCCCCTCTCGAGCCTGTTACACAGGAACAGGAAGAGGCCATTCAGACCCACTCGAGCCTGTTACACAGGAACAGTAGAAGGCCGTTCAGCCCCTCTCGAGCCTGTTAAACAGGAACAGGAGGAGGCCATTCAGCCCCTTTGAGCCTGTTACACAGGAACAGTAGGAGGCCATTCAGTTCCTCTCAAGTCTGTTACACAGGAACAGGAGGTGCCCATTCAGCCCCTCTGGAGCCTGTTACACAGGAACTGGAGGAGGCCATTCACCCCTCTCGAGCCTGTTACACAGCAACAGGAGGAAGCCATTCAGCCCCTCTCGAACCTGTTACACAGGAACAGGAGGAGTCCATTCAGCCCCTCTCGAGCCTGTCGCCCATGAACAGGAGGAGGCCTATTCAGCCTCTCTCGAGCCTGTTACACAGAAACAGGAGGAGGCCAGTCAGCCCCTCTCGAGCAGGAAACACAGGAACAGTAGGAGGCCATTCAACCCCTTTCGAGCCTGTTACACAGGAACAGGAGGAGGCCCATTCAGCCCCTCTCGAGACTGTTACACAGGAACAGGAGGAGGCCATTCCTCCCCTCTCGAGCCTGTTACACAGGAACAGGTGGAGGCTCGTTCAGCTCCTCTCGAGCCTGGTACACAGGAACAGGAGGATCCCATTCAGCCTTTCTTGAGCCAGTTACACAGGAACAGGAGGAGGCCCATTCAGCCCCTCTCGAGCCTGTTACACAGGAACAGGAGGAGGCCCACTCAGCCCCTCTCGAGCCTGTGACACAGGAACATGAGGCAGACCATTCAGCCCCTCTCGAGCCTGTTAAACAGGAACAGTAGGAAGCCATTCAGCCCCTCTCGAGCCTGTTACACAGGAACAGGAGGAGGCCATTCCGCCCCTCTCGATTCTGTTACACAGGAACAGGAGGAGGCCCATTCAGCCCCTCTCGAACCTCCTAGACACAGGAACAGGAGAAAGACCATTCAGCCCCTCTCGAGCCTGTTCCACAGGAACAGGAGGTGGCCCATTAAGCCCCTCTCGAGCCTGTTACAAAGAAAATGGAGGAGGCCATTCAGCCCCTCTCGAGTCTGTCGCCCAGGAACATAGGAGGCCATTCAGCCCCTCTCGAGTCTGTTACACAGGCACAGGAGGATCCCATCCAGCCACTCTCGGGCCTGTTAAAAAGGGACAGGAGGATTCCATTCAGCCCCTCTGGAGACTGTTCCACAGGATCATGAGGAGGCCATTCAGCCCTTCTTCAGCCTGTTACACAGGAACAGGAGGTACCAATCAGCCCCTCTCGAACCTGTTACACAAGAACAGGAGGAGGCCCATTCAGCCCCTCTCGAACCTGTTACGCAGGAACAGGAGGAGGCCATTCAGCCCCTCTCTAACCTGTTACACAGGAACAGGAAGAGGCCATTCAGACCCTCTCGAGCCTTTTACACAGGAACAGTAGGAGGCCATTCAGCTCCTCTTGAGCGTGTTACACAGGAACAGGAGGAGGCCATTCAGCCCCTCTCAAGCCTGTTACACAGGAACAATAGGAGGCCCATTCAGCCCCTCTGGAGCCTGTTACATAGGAACAGGAGGAGGCCATTCAGCCCCTCTGGAGCCTGTTACACAGGAACAGGTGGAGGCTCGTTCAGCTCCTCTCGAGCCTGTTACACAGGAACAGGAGGAGGCCATTCAGCCTCTTTGAGCCTTTTACACAGGAACAGTAGGAGGCCAGTCAGCCCCTCTCGAGCAGGAAACACAGGAACAGTAGGAGGCCATTCAACCCCTTTCGAGCCTGTTACACAGGAACAGGAGGAGGCCCATTCAGCCCCTCTCGAGCCTGTTGCACAGGAACAGGAAGAGGCCCATTCAGCCCCTCTCAACCCTGTTACACAGGAAATGGAGGAGGCCTTTCAGCCTCTCTCGAGCCTGTTACACAGGAACAGGAGTAGCCTCATTCAGCTCCTCTCGAGGCTGTTCCACAGGAACTGGAGGAGGCCATTCAGCCCCTTTAAACCTGTTACAAAGGAACAGGAGGAGGCCCATTCAGCCCCTCTCGAGTCTGTTACACAGGAACAGGAGGAGGCCATTCCTCCCCTCTCGAGCCTGTTACACAGGAACAGGTGGAGGCTCGTTCAGCTCCTCTCCAGCCTGTTACACAGGAACAGGAGGATCCCATTCAACCCTTCTTGAGCCAGTTACACAGGAACAGGAGGAGGCCCATTCAGCCCCTCTCGAGCCTGTGACACAGGAACATGAGGCAGACCATTCAGCCCCTCTCGAGCCTGTTAAACAGGAACAGTAGGAAGACATTCAGCCCCTCTCGAGCCTGTTACACAGGAACAGGAGGAGGCCCATTCAGCCCCTCTCGAGCCTGTTACACAGGAACAGGAGGAGGCCATTCAGCCCCTCTCGAACCTGTTACAAAACAACAGGAGGAGGCCATTCAGCCCCTTTGATTCTGTTACACAGGAACAGTAGGAGACCAGTCAGCTCCTCTTGAGCGTGTTACACAGGAACAGGAGGAGGCCATTCAGCCCCTCTCGAGCCTGTTACAAAGAAGGAGGATGAGGCCATTTGGCCCATCACAAGCCTGTTGCACAGGAACAGGAGGAGGCCATTCAGCCCCACTCGAGCCTTTTACACAAGAACAGGTGGAGGCCCATTCAGACCCTCTCGAGTCTGTTACAAAGGAACAGGAGGATCCCATCCAGCCCCTCTCGAGCCTGTTAAAAAGGGACAGGAGGAGGCCATTCAGCCCCTCTGGAGCATGTTCCACAGGATCATGAGGAGGCCATTCAGCCCTTGTTCAGCCTGTTACACAGAAACAGGAGGTACCAATCAGCCCCTCTCGAGCCTGTTACACAGGAACAGGAGGAGACCATTCAGCCCCTCTGGAGCCTGTTACTCTGGAACAGGAGGAGGCCCATTCAGCCCCGCTCGAGCCTGTTACACAGGAACAGGAGGAGGCCATTCAGCGCCTCTCGAGCCTGTTACGCAGGAACAGGAGGAGGCCATTCAGCCCCTCTCGAGCCTGTTACGCAGGAACAGGAGGAGGCCATTCAGCCCTCTCGAGCCTGTTACACAGGAACAGGAAGAGGCCATTCAGACCCACTCGAGCCTGTTAAACAGGAACAGGAGGAGGCCATTCAGCCTCTTTGAGCCTGTTACACAGGAACAGTAGGAGGCCATTCAGTTCCTCTCAAGCCTGTTACACAGGAACAGGAGGAGGCCCGTTCAGCCCCTCTGGAGCCTGTTACACAGGAACTGGAGGAGGCCATTCACCCCTCTCGAGCCTGTTACACAGCAACAGGAGAGAGCCATTCAGCCCCTCTCGAACCTGTTACACAGGAACAGGAGGAGTCCATTCAGCCCCTCTCGAGCCTGTCGCCCATGAACAGGAGGAGGCCTATTCAGCATCTCTCGAGCCTGTTACACAGAAACAGGAGGAGGCCAGTCAGCCCCTCTCGAGCAGGTAACACAGGAACAGTAGGAGGCCATTCAGCCCCTTTCGAGCCTGTTACAAAGAAAGAGGAGGAGGCCCATTCAGCCCCTCTCGAGTCTGTTACACAGGAACAGGAGGAGGCCATTCCTCCCCTCTCGAGCCAGTTACACAGGAACAGGGGGATCCCATTCAGCCCATCTCGAGCCTGTTACTCAGGAACAGGAGGAGGCCCATTCAGCCCCTCTCGAGCCTGTTACACAGGAACAGGAGGATCCCATTCAGCCCCTCTCGAGCCTGTTACACAGGAACAGGAGGAGGCCATTCAGCTCCTCTCGATTCTGTTACACAGGAACAGGAGGAGGCCCAATCAGCCCCTCTCGAACCTCATAGACACAGGAACAGGAGGAAGACCATTCAGCCCATCTCGAGCCTGTTACACAGGAACAGGAGGAGGCCCATTCAACTCCTCTTGAGTCTGTTACACAGGAGCAGGAGGATCCCATTCTGCCCCTCTTGAGCCTGTTGCACAGGAACAGGAGGAGGTTAATTCAGCCCCTCTCGAGCCTGTTAGACAGCAACAGGAGGATGACCGCTCAGCCCCTCTCGAGCCTGTTACACAGGAACAGGAGGAGGCCCATTCAGCCCCTCTCGAGCCTCTTACACAGGAACAGGAGGAGGTTCATTCGGTCCCTCTCGAGCCTGTTACACAGGAACAGTAGGAGGCCATTCAGCCTCTCTGGAGCCCGTAACACAGGAACAGGTGGAGGCCCATTCAGCCCCTCTCGAGCCTGTTACACAGGAACAGGAGGTGGCCATTCAGCCCCTCTCGAGCCTGTTACACAGGAACAGGAGGAGGCCCATTCAACCCCTCTCGAGCCTGTTACACAGGAACAGGATGTGGCCATTCAGCCCCTCTCGAGCCTGTGACACAGGAACAGGAGGAGGACCTTTCAGCCTCTCTCGAGCCTCTTAAACAGGAACAGTAGGAATCCATTCAGCCCCTCTCGAGCCTGTTACACAGGAACAGGAGGAGGACCATTCAGCCCCTCTTGAGTCTGTTACACAGGAAAAGGAGGATCCCATTCAGCCCCTCTCGAGCCTGTCGCCCATGAACAGGAGGAGGCCTATTCAGCGTCTCTCGAGCCTGTTACACAGAAACAGGAGGAGGCCAGTCAGCCCCTCTCGAGCCTGTTACACAGGAACAGAAGTAGGCCCATTCAGCCCCTCTTGAGTCTGTTACACAGGAACAGGAGGAGGCCATTCCTCCCCTCTCGAGCCTGTTACACAGGAACAGGTGGAGGCCCATTCAGCCCCTCTCAAGCCTGTTACACAGGAACAGGAGGAGGCCATTCAGCCCCTCTAGAGCCTGTTACACAGGAACATGAGGATCCCATTCAGCAGCTCTCGAGCCTGTTACACAGGAACAGGAGAAGGCACATTCAGCCCCTCTCGAGCCTGTTACACAGGAACAGGAGGAGGCCCATTCAGCCCCTCTCGAGCCTGTTACACAGGAACAGGAGGATCCCATTCAGCCCATCTCGAGCCTGTTACTCAGGAACAGGAGGAGGCCCATTCAGCACATCTCGAGCCTGTTTCACAGGAACAGGATGAGGCCCATTCAGCCCCTCTCGAGCCTGTTACACAGGAAGAGGAGGAGGCCATTCAGCCCCTCTCGAGCCTGTTACACAGGAACAGGAGGAGGCCCATTCAACCCCTCTTGAGTCTGTTACACAGGAAAAGGAGGATCCCATTCTGCCCCTCTTGAGCCTGTTGCACAGGAACAGGAGGAGGTTAATTCAGCCCCTCTCGAGCCTGTTAGACAGGAACTGGAGGATGACCGCTCAGCCCCTCTCGAGCCTGTTACACAGGAACAGGAGGAGGCCATTCAGCTCCTCTCGATTCTGTTACACAGGAACAGGAGGAGGCCCAATCAGCCCCTCTCGAGCCTGTTAAACAGGAACAGTAGGAAGCCATTCAGCCCCTCTCGAGCCTGTTACACAGGAACAGGAGGAGGCCCAATCAGCCCCTCTCGAGTCTGTTACACAGGAACAGGAGGAGCACATTCAGTCCCTCTCGAGCCTGTTACACAGGAACAGGAGGAGGCCATTCAGCCCCTCTCGAGCCTGTTATACAGGAACTGGAGGAGGCCATTCAGCCCCTCTCGAGCGTGTTACACAGGAACAGGAGGAGGCCCATTCAGCCCCTCTTGAGTCTGTTACACAGGAAAAGGAGGATCCCATTCTGCCCCTCTTGAGCCTGTTACACAGGAACAGGAGGAGGCCCAATCAGCCCCTCTCGAACCTCCTAGACACAGGAACAGGAGGAAGACCATTCAGCCCCTATCGAGCCTGTTCCACAGGAACAGGAGGAGGCCCATTCAGCCCCTCTCGAGCCTGTTACAAAGAAATAGGAGGAGGCCATTCAGCCCCTCTCGAGCCTGTCGCCCAGGAACAGGAGGAGGCCCATTCGGTCCCTCCCGAGCCTGTTACACAGGAACAGTAGGAGGCCATTCAGCCCCTCTCGAGCCTGTTACACAGGAACAGGAGGAGGCCCATTCAGCCCATCTCGAGCCTGTTACTCAGGAACAGGAGGAGGCCCATTCAGCACATCTCGAGCCTGTTACACAGGAACAGGAGGAGGCCCATTCAGCCCCTCTCGAGCCTATTACACAGGAACAGGAGGAGGCCATTCAGCCCCTCTCGAGCCTGTTACACAGGAACAGGATTTGGCCATTCAGCCCCTCTCGAGCCTGTTACACAGGAACAGGAGGAGGCCCATTCAACCCCTCTCGAGCCTGTTACACAGGAACAGGAGGAGGCCCATTCAGCCCCTCTCGAGCCTGTGACACAGGCACAGGAGGAGGACCTTTCAGCCTCTCTCGAGCCTGTTACACAGGAACAGGAAGAGGCCCATTCAGCGCCTCTTGAGTCTGTTACACAGGAAAAGGAGGATCCCATTCTGCCCCTCTTGAGCCTGTTGCACAGGAACTGGAGGAGGCCATTCAGCCCCTCTCGAGCCTGTCGCCCAGGAACAGGGGGAGGCCCATTCGGTCCCTCTCGAGCCTGTTCAACAGGAAGAGGAGGAGGACATTCAGCCCCTCTCGAGCCTTTTACACAGGAACAGTAGGAGGCCATTCAGTCCCTCTCGAGCCGGTTACACAGGAACAGGAGGAGGCCATTCAGCCCCTCTCGAAGGAGGAGGCCGTTCAGCCCCTCTCGAGCCTGTTACACAGGAACAGGAGGTGGCCATTCAGCCCCTCTCGAGCCTGTTACACAGGAACAGGAGGAGGCCCATTCAACCCCTCCTGAGTCTGTTACACAGGAAAAGGAGGATCCCATTCTGCCCCTCTTGAGCCTGTTGCACAGGAACAGGAGGAGGTTAATTCATCCCCTCTCGAGACTGTTGCACAGGAACAGGAGGATGACCGCTCAGCCCCTCTCGAGCCTGTTACACAGGAACAGGAGGAGGCCCAATCAGCCCCTCTCGAACCTCCTAGACACAGGAACAGGAGGAAGACCATTCAGCCCCTCTCGAGCCTGTTACACAGGAACAGGAGGAGGCCCATTCAGCCCCTCTCGAGCCTGTTACAAAGAAATAGGAGGAGGCCATTCAGCCCCTCTCGAGCCTGTCGCCCAGGAACAGGGGGAGGCCCATTCGGTCCCTCTCGAGCCTGTTCAACAGGAAGAGGAGGAGGCCATTCCGCCCCTCTCGAGCCTTTTACACAGGAACAGTAGGAGGCCATTCAGTCCCTCTCGAGCCTGTTCCACAGGAACAGGAGGAGTCCATTCAGCCCCTCTCGAGCCTGTTACTCAGGAACAGGAGGAGGCCCATTCAGCCCCTCTCGAGCCTGTTACACAGGAACAGGAGGAGGACATTCAGCCCCTCTCGAGCCTGTTACACAGGAACAGGAGGTGGCCATTCAGCCCCTCTCGAGCCTGTTACACAGGAACAGGAGGAGGCCCATTCAACCCCTCTTGTGTCTGTTACACAGGAAAAGGAGGATCCCATTCAGCCCCTCTCGAGCCTGGTAGACAGGAACAGGAGGATGACCGCTCAGCCCCTCTCGAGCCTGTTACACAGGAACAGGAGGAGGCCCATTCAGCCCCTCTCGAGCCTCTTACACAGGAACAGGAGGAGGCCATTCAGCCCCACTCGATTCTGTTACACAGGAACAGGAGGAGGCCCAATCAGCCCCTCTCGTACCTCATAGACACAGGAACAGGAGGAAGACCATTCAGCCCCTCTCGAGCCTGTCGCCCAGGAACAGGAGGAGGTTCATTCGGTCCCTCTCGAGCCCGCTACACAGGAACAGTAGGAGGCCATTCAGCCCCTCTCGAGCCTGTTACACAGGAACAGTTGGAGGCCATTCAGCCCCTCGCGAGCCTGTTGCACAGGAACAGGAGGAGGCCCATTTAGCCCCTCTCGAGCCTGTTACACAGGGACAGGAGGTGGCCATTCAGCCCCTCTCGAGCCTGTTACACAGGAACAGGAGGAGGCCCATTCAACCCCTCTCGAGCCTGTTACACAGGAACAGGATGTGGCCATTCAGCCCCTCTCGAGCCTGTTAAACAGGAACAGTAGGAAGCCATTCAGCCCCTCTCGAGCCTGTTACACAGGAACAGGAGGTGGCCCATTCAGCCCCTCTCGAGCCTGTTACACAGGAACAGAAGGAGGCCATTCAGCCCCTCTCGAACCTGTTACAAAAGAACAGGAGGAGGCCATTCAGCCCCTTTGATTCTGTTACACAGGAACAGTAGGAGATCAGTCAGCTCCTCTTGAGCGTGTTACACAGGAACAGGAGGAGGCCATTCAGCCCCTCTCGAGCCTGTTACACAGAAGGAGGAGGAGGCCATTTGGCCCATCACAAGCCTGTTGCACAGGAACAGGAGGAGGCCATTCAGCCCCTCTCGAGCCTGTTAAAAAGGGACAGGAGGAGTCCATTCAGCCCCTCTGGAGCATGTTCCACAGGATCATGAGGAGGCCATTCAGCCCTTGTTCAGCCTGTTACACAGGAACAGGAGGTACCAATCAGCCCCTCTCGAGCCTGATACACAGGAACAGGAGGAGACCATTCAGCCCCTCTCGAGCCTGTTACACAGGAACAGGAGGTGTCCATTCAGCCCCTCTCGAGCCTGTGACACAGGAACAGGAGGAGGCCGATTCAGCCCCTCTCGAGCCTGTTACACAGGAACAGGAGGAGACCATTCAGCCCCTCTGGAGCCTCTTACACACGAACAGGAGGAGGCCATTCAGCCCCTCTCGAGCCTGTTACACAGGAACGGGAGGATCCCATTCAGACCCTCTCGAGCCTGTACCGCACGAACAGGAGGAGGCTGTTCAGCACCTCTCGAGCCTGTTAAACAGTGACAGGACAAGGCCCATTCAGACCCTCTCGAGCCTGTTACACAGCAACAGTAGGAGGACCATTCAGCCCCTTTAAACCTGTTACAAAGGAACAGGAGGAGTCCCATTCAGCACCGCTCGAGCCTGTTACACAGGAACAGGAGGAGGCCATTCAGCGCCTCTCGAGCCTGTTACGCAGGAACAGGAGGAGGCCATTCAGCCCCTCTCGAGCCTGTTCCACAGGAACAGGAGGTGGCCCATTAAGCCCCTCTCGAGCCTGTTACAAAGAAAATGGAGGAGGCCATTCAGCCCCTCTCGAGTCTGTCGCCCAGGAACATAGGAGGCCATTCAGCCCCTCTCGAGTCTGTTACACAGGCACAGGAGGATCCCATCCAGCCACTCTCGGGCCTGTTAAAAAGGGACAGGAGGATTCCATTCAGCCCCTCTGGAGACTGTTCCACAGGATCATGAGGAAGCCATTCAGCCCTTCTTCAGCCTGTTACACAGGAACAGGAGGTACCAATCAGCCCCTCTCGAACCTGTTACACAAGAACAGGAGGAGGCCCATTCAGCCCCTCTCGAACCTGTTACGCAGGAACAGGAGGAGGCCATTCAGCCCCTCTCTAACCTGTTACACAGGAACAGGAAGAGGCCATTCAGACCCTCTCGAGCCTTTTACACAGGAACAGTAGGAGGCCATTCAGCTCCTCTTGAGCGTGTTACACAGGAACAGGAGGAGGCCATTCAGCCCCTCTCAAGCCTGTTACACAGGAACAATAGGAGGCCCATTCAGCCCCTCTGGAGCCTGTTACATAGGAACAGGAGGAGGCCATTCAGCCCCTCTGGAGCCTGTTACACAGGAACAGGTGGAGGCTCGTTCAGCTCCTCTCGAGCCTGTTACACAGGAACAGGAGGAGGCCATTCAGCCTCTTTGAGCCTTTTACACAGGAACAGTAGGAGGCCAGTCAGCCCCTCTCGAGCAGGAAACACAGGAACAGTAGGAGGCCATTCAACCCCTTTCGAGCCTGTTACACAGGAACAGGAGGAGGCCCATTCAGCCCCTCTCGAGCCTGTTGCACAGGAACAGGAAGAGGCCCATTCAGCCCCTCTCAACCCTGTTACACAGGAAATGGAGGAGGCCTTTCAGCCTCTCTCGAGCCTGTTACACAGGAACAGGAGGAGCCTCATTCAGCTCCTCTCGAGGCTGTTCCACAGGAACTGGAGGAGGCCATTCAGCCCCTTTAAACCTGTTACAAAGGAACAGGAGGAGGCCCATTCAGCCCCTCTCGAGTCTGTTACACAGGAACAGGAGGAGGCCATTCCTCCCCTCTCGAGCCTGTTACACAGGAACAGGTGGAGGCTCGTTCAGCTCCTCTCCAGCCTGTTACACAGGAACAGGAGGATCCCATTCAACCCTTCTTGAGCCAGTTACACAGGAACAGGAGGAGGCCCATTCAGCCCCTCTCGAGCCTGTGACACAGGAACATGAGGCAGACCATTCAGCCCCTCTCGAGCCTGTTAAACAGGAACAGTAGGAAGACATTCAGCCCCTCTCGAGCCTGTTACACAGGAACAGGAGGAGGCCCATTCAGCCCCTCTCGAGCCTGTTACACAGGAACAGGAGGAGGCCATTCAGCCCCTCTCGAACCTGTTACAAAACAACAGGAGGAGGCCATTCAGCCCCTTTGATTCTGTTACACAGGAACAGTAGGAGACCAGTCAGCTCCTCTTGAGCGTGTTACACAGGAACAGGAGGAGGCCATTCAGCCCCTCTCGAGCCTGTTACAAAGAAGGAGGATGAGGCCATTTGGCCCATCACAAGCCTGTTGCACAGGAACAGGAGGAGGCCATTCAGCCCCACTCGAGCCTTTTACACAAGAACAGGTGGAGGCCCATTCAGACCCTCTCGAGTCTGTTACAAAGGAACAGGAGGATCCCATCCAGCCCCTCTCGAGCCTGTTAAAAAGGGACAGGAGGAGGCCATTCAGCCCCTCTGGAGCATGTTCCACAGGATCATGAGGAGGCCATTCAGCCCTTGTTCAGCCTGTTACACAGAAACAGGAGGTACCAATCAGCCCCTCTCGAGCCTGTTACACAGGAACAGGAGGAGACCATTCAGCCCCTCTGGAGCCTGTTACTCTGGAACAGGAGGAGGCCCATTCAGCCCCGCTCGAGCCTGTTACACAGGAACAGGAGGAGGCCATTCAGCGCCTCTCGAGCCTGTTACGCAGGAACAGGAGGAGGCCATTCAGCCCCTCTCGAGCCTGTTACGCAGGAACAGGAGGAGGCCATTCAGCCCTCTCGAGCCTGTTACACAGGAACAGGAAGAGGCCATTCAGACCCACTCGAGCCTGTTAAACAGGAACAGGAGGAGGCCATTCAGCCTCTTTGAGCCTGTTACACAGGAACAGTAGGAGGCCATTCAGTTCCTCTCAAGCCTGTTACACAGGAACAGGAGGAGGCCCGTTCAGCCCCTCTGGAGCCTGTTACACAGGAACTGGAGGAGGCCATTCACCCCTCTCGAGCCTGTTACACAGCAACAGGAGAGAGCCATTCAGCCCCTCTCGAACCTGTTACACAGGAACAGGAGGAGTCCATTCAGCCCCTCTCGAGCCTGTCGCCCATGAACAGGAGGAGGCCTATTCAGCATCTCTCGAGCCTGTTACACAGAAACAGGAGGAGGCCAGTCAGCCCCTCTCGAGCAGGTAACACAGGAACAGTAGGAGGCCATTCAGCCCCTTTCGAGCCTGTTACAAAGAAAGAGGAGGAGGCCCATTCAGCCCCTCTCGAGTCTGTTACACAGGAACAGGAGGAGGCCATTCCTCCCCTCTCGAGCCAGTTACACAGGAACAGGGGGATCCCATTCAGCCCATCTCGAGCCTGTTACTCAGGAACAGGAGGAGGCCCATTCAGCCCCTCTCGAGCCTGTTACACAGGAACAGGAGGATCCCATTCAGCCCCTCTCGAGCCTGTTACACAGGAACAGGAGGAGGCCATTCAGCTCCTCTCGATTCTGTTACACAGGAACAGGAGGAGGCCCAATCAGCCCCTCTCGAACCTCATAGACACAGGAACAGGAGGAAGACCATTCAGCCCATCTCGAGCCTGTTACACAGGAACAGGAGGAGGCCCATTCAACTCCTCTTGAGTCTGTTACACAGGAGCAGGAGGATCCCATTCTGCCCCTCTTGAGCCTGTTGCACAGGAACAGGAGGAGGTTAATTCAGCCCCTCTCGAGCCTGTTAGACAGCAACAGGAGGATGACCGCTCAGCCCCTCTCGAGCCTGTTACACAGGAACAGGAGGAGGCCCATTCAGCCCCTCTCGAGCCTCTTACACAGGAACAGGAGGAGGTTCATTCGGTCCCTCTCGAGCCTGTTACACAGGAACAGTAGGAGGCCATTCAGCCTCTCTGGAGCCCGTAACACAGGAACAGGTGGAGGCCCATTCAGCCCCTCTCGAGCCTGTTACACAGGAACAGGAGGTGGCCATTCAGCCCCTCTCGAGCCTGTTACACAGGAACAGGAGGAGGCCCATTCAACCCCTCTCGAGCCTGTTACACAGGAACAGGATGTGGCCATTCAGCCCCTCTCGAGCCTGTGACACAGGAACAGGAGGAGGACCTTTCAGCCTCTCTCGAGCCTCTTAAACAGGAACAGTAGGAATCCATTCAGCCCCTCTCGAGCCTGTTACACAGGAACAGGAGGAGGACCATTCAGCCCCTCTTGAGTCTGTTACACAGGAAAAGGAGGATCCCATTCAGCCCCTCTCGAGCCTGTCGCCCATGAACAGGAGGAGGCCTATTCAGCGTCTCTCGAGCCTGTTACACAGAAACAGGAGGAGGCCAGTCAGCCCCTCTCGAGCCTGTTACACAGGAACAGAAGTAGGCCCATTCAGCCCCTCTTGAGTCTGTTACACAGGAACAGGAGGAGGCCATTCCTCCCCTCTCGAGCCTGTTACACAGGAACAGGTGGAGGCCCATTCAGCCCCTCTCAAGCCTGTTACACAGGAACAGGAGGAGGCCATTCAGCCCCTCTAGAGCCTGTTACACAGGAACATGAGGATCCCATTCAGCAGCTCTCGAGCCTGTTACACAGGAACAGGAGAAGGCACATTCAGCCCCTCTCGAGCCTGTTACACAGGAACAGGAGGAGGCCCATTCAGCCCCTCTCGAGCCTGTTACACAGGAACAGGAGGATCCCATTCAGCCCATCTCGAGCCTGTTACTCAGGAACAGGAGGAGGCCCATTCAGCACATCTCGAGCCTGTTTCACAGGAACAGGATGAGGCCCATTCAGCCCCTCTCGAGCCTGTTACACAGGAAGAGGAGGAGGCCATTCAGCCCCTCTCGAGCCTGTTACACAGGAACAGGAGGAGGCCCATTCAACCCCTCTTGAGTCTGTTACACAGGAAAAGGAGGATCCCATTCTGCCCCTCTTGAGCCTGTTGCACAGGAACAGGAGGAGGTTAATTCAGCCCCTCTCGAGCCTGTTAGACAGGAACTGGAGGATGACCGCTCAGCCCCTCTCGAGCCTGTTACACAGGAACAGGAGGAGGCCATTCAGCTCCTCTCGATTCTGTTACACAGGAACAGGAGGAGGCCCAATCAGCCCCTCTCGAGCCTGTTAAACAGGAACAGTAGGAAGCCATTCAGCCCCCTCTCGAGCCTGTTACACAGGAACAGGAGGAGGCCCAATCAGCCCCTCTCGAGTCTGTTACACAGGAACAGGAGGAGCACATTCAGTCCCTCTCGAGCCTGTTACACAGGAACAGGAGGAGGCCATTCAGCCCCTCTCGAGCCTGTTACACAGGAACTGGAGGAGGCCATTCAGCCCCTCTCGAGCGTGTTACACAGGAACAGGAGGAGGCCCATTCAGCCCCTCTTGAGTCTGTTACACAGGAAAAGGAGGATCCCATTCTGCCCCTCTTGAGCCTGTTACACAGGAACAGGAGGAGGCCCAATCAGCCCCTCTCGAACCTCCTAGACACAGGAACAGGAGGAAGACCATTCAGCCCCTATCGAGCCTGTTCCACAGGAACAGGAGGAGGCCCATTCAGCCCCTCTCGAGCCTGTTACAAAGAAATAGGAGGAGGCCATTCAGCCCCTCTCGAGCCTGTCGCCCAGGAACAGGAGGAGGCCCATTCGGTCCCTCCCGAGCCTGTTACACAGGAACAGTAGGAGGCCATTCAGCCCCTCTCGAGCCTGTTACACAGGAACAGGAGGAGGCCCATTCAGCCCATCTCGAGCCTGTTACTCAGGAACAGGAGGAGGCCCATTCAGCACATCTCGAGCCTGTTACACAGGAACAGGAGGAGGCCCATTCAGCCCCTCTCGAGCCTATTACACAGGAACAGGAGGAGGCCATTCAGCCCCTCTCGAGCCTGTTACACAGGAACAGGATTTGGCCATTCAGCCCCTCTCGAGCCTGTTACACAGGAACAGGAGGAGGCCCATTCAACCCCTCTCGAGCCTGTTACACAGGAACAGGAGGAGGCCCATTCAGCCCCTCTCGAGCCTGTGACACAGGCACAGGAGGAGGACCTTTCAGCCTCTCTCGAGCCTGTTACACAGGAACAGGAAGAGGCCCATTCAGCCCCTCTTGAGTCTGTTACACAGGAAAAGGAGGATCCCATTCTGCCCCTCTTGAGCCTGTTGCACAGGAACTGGAGGAGGCCATTCAGCCCCTCTCGAGCCTGTCGCCCAGGAACAGGGGGAGGCCCATTCGGTCCCTCTCGAGCCTGTTCAACAGGAAGAGGAGGAGGACATTCAGCCCCTCTCGAGCCTTTTACACAGGAACAGTAGGAGGCCATTCAGTCCCTCTCGAGCCGGTTACACAGGAACAGGAGGAGGCCATTCAGCCCCTCTCGAAGGAGGAGGCCGTTCAGCCCCTCTCGAGCCTGTTACACAGGAACAGGAGGTGGCCATTCAGCCCCTCTCGAGCCTGTTACACAGGAACAGGAGGAGGCCCATTCAACCCCTCCTGAGTCTGTTACACAGGAAAAGGAGGATCCCATTCTGCCCCTCTTGAGCCTGTTGCACAGGAACAGGAGGAGGTTAATTCATCCCCTCTCGAGACTGTTGCACAGGAACAGGAGGATGACCGCTCAGCCCCTCTCGAGCCTGTTACACAGGAACAGGAGGAGGCCCAATCAGCCCCTCTCGAACCTCCTAGACACAGGAACAGGAGGAAGACCATTCAGCCCCTCTCGAGCCTGTTACACAGGAACAGGAGGAGGCCCATTCAGCCCCTCTCGAGCCTGTTACAAAGAAATAGGAGGAGGCCATTCAGCCCCTCTCGAGCCTGTCGCCCAGGAACAGGGGGAGGCCCATTCGGTCCCTCTCGAGCCTGTTCAACAGGAAGAGGAGGAGGCCATTCCGCCCCTCTCGAGCCTTTTACACAGGAACAGTAGGAGGCCATTCAGTCCCTCTCGAGCCTGTTCCACAGGAACAGGAGGAGTCCATTCAGCCCCTCTCGAGCCTGTTACTCAGGAACAGGAGGAGGCCCATTCAGCCCCTCTCGAGCCTGTTACACAGGAACAGGAGGAGGACATTCAGCCCCTCTCGAGCCTGTTACACAGGAACAGGAGGTGGCCATTCAGCCCCCTCTCGAGCCTGTTACACAGGAACAGGAGGAGGCCCATTCAACCCCTCTTGTGTCTGTTACACAGGAAAAGGAGGATCCCATTCAGCCCCTCTCGAGCCTGGTAGACAGGAACAGGAGGATGACCGCTCAGCCCCTCTCGAGCCTGTTACACAGGAACAGGAGGAGGCCCATTCAGCCCCTCTCGAGCCTCTTACACAGGAACAGGAGGAGGCCATTCAGCCCCACTCGATTCTGTTACACAGGAACAGGAGGAGGCCCAATCAGGCCCCTCTCGTACCTCATAGACACAGGAACAGGAGGAAGACCATTCAGCCCCTCTCGAGCCTGTCGCCCAGGAACAGGAGGAGGTTCATTCGGTCCCTCTCGAGCCCGCTACACAGGAACAGTAGGAGGCCATTCAGCCCCTCTCGAGCCTGTTACACAGGAACAGTTGGAGGCCATTCAGCCCCTCGCGAGCCTGTTGCACAGGAACAGGAGGAGGCCCATTTAGCCCCTCTCGAGCCTGTTACACAGGGACAGGAGGTGGCCATTCAGCCCCCTCTCGAGCCTGTTACACAGGAACAGGAGGAGGCCCATTCAACCCCTCTCGAGCCTGTTACACAGGAACAGGATGTGGCCATTCAGCCCCTCTCGAGCCTGTTAAACAGGAACAGTAGGAAGCCATTCAGCCCCTCTCGAGCCTGTTACACAGGAACAGGAGGTGGCCCATTCAGCCCCTCTCGAGCCTGTTACACAGGAACAGAAGGAGGCCATTCAGCCCCTCTCGAACCTGTTACAAAAGAACAGGAGGAGGCCATTCAGCCCCTTTGATTCTGTTACACAGGAACAGTAGGAGATCAGTCAGCTCCTCTTGAGCGTGTTACACAGGAACAGGAGGAGGCCATTCAGCCCCTCTCGAGCCTGTTACACAGAAGGAGGAGGAGGCCATTTGGCCCATCACAAGCCTGTTGCACAGGAACAGGAGGAGGCCATTCAGCCCCTCTCGAGCCTGTTAAAAAGGGACAGGAGGAGTCCATTCAGCCCCTCTGGAGCATGTTCCACAGGATCATGAGGAGGCCATTCAGCCCTTGTTCAGCCTGTTACACAGGAACAGGAGGTACCAATCAGCCCCTCTCGAGCCTGATACACAGGAACAGGAGGAGACCATTCAGCCCCTCTCGAGCCTGTTACACAGGAACAGGAGGGTGTCCATTCAGCCCCTCTCGAGCCTGTGACACAGGAACAGGAGGAGGCCGATTCAGCCCCTCTCGAGCCTGTTACACAGGAACAGGAGGAGACCATTCAGCCCCTCTGGAGCCTCTTACACACGAACAGGAGGAGGCCATTCAGCCCCTCTCGAGCCTGTTACACAGGAACGGGAGGATCCCATTCAGACCCTCTCGAGCCTGTACCGCGACGAACAGGAGGAGGCTGTTCAGCACCTCTCGAGCTGTTAAACAGTGACAGGACAAGGCCCATTCAGACCCTCTCGAGCCTGTTACACAGCAACAGTAGGAGGACCATTCAGCCCTTTAAACCTGTTACAAAGGAACAGGAGGAGTCCCATTCAGCACCGCTCGAGCCTGTTACACAGGAACAGGAGGAGGCCATTCAGCGCCTCTCGAGCCCTGTTACGCAGGAACAGGAGGAGGCCATTCAGCCCCTCTCGAGCCTGTTACACAGGAACAGGAAGAGGCCATTCAGACCCACTCGAGCCTGTTACACAGGAACAGTAGAAGGCCGTTCAGCCCCTCTCGAGCCTGTTAAACAGGAACAGGAGGAGGCCATTCAGCCCCTTTGAGCCTGTTACACAGGAACAGTAGGAGGCCATTCAGTTCCTCTCAAGCCTGTTACACAGGAACAGGAGGTGCCCATTCAGCCCCTCTGGAGCCTGTTACACAGGAACTGGAGGAGGCCATTCACCCCCTCTCGAGCCTGTTACACAGCAACAGGAGGAAGCCATTCAGCCCCTCTCGAACCTGTTACACAGGAACAGGAGGAGTCCATTCAGCCCCTCTCGAGCCTGTCGCCCATGAACAGGAGGAGGCCTATTCAGCCTCTCTCGAGCCTGTTACACAGAAACAGGAGGAGGCCAGTCAGCCCCTCTCGAGCAGGAAACACAGGAACAGTAGGAGGCCATTCAACCCCTTTCGAGCCTGTTACACAGGAACAGGAGGAGGCCCATTCAGCCCCTCTCGAGACTGTTACATAGGAACAGGAGGAGGCCATTCCTCCCCTCTCGAGCCTGTTACACAGGAACAGGTGGAGGCTCGTTCAGCTCCTCTCGAGCCTGTTGCACAGGAACAGGAGGATCCCATTCAGCCTTTCTTGAGCCAGTTACACAGGAACAGGAGGAGGCCCATTCAGCCCCTCTCGAGCCTGTGACACAGGAACATGAGGCAGACCATTCAGCCCCTCTCGAGCCTGTTAAACAGGAACAGTAGGAAGCCATTCAGCCCCTCTCGAGCCTGTTACACAGGAACAGGAGGAGGCCATTCCGCCCCTCTCGATTCTGTTACACAGGAACAGGAGGAGGCCCAATCAGCCCCTCTCGAACCTCCTAGACACAGGAACAGGAGAAAGACCATTCAGCCCCTCTCGAGCCTGTTCCACAGGAACAGGAGGTGGCCCATTCAGCCCCTCTCGAGCCTGTTACAAAGAAAATGGAGGAGGCCATTCAGCCCCTCTCGAGTCTGTCGCCCAGGAACATAGGAGGCCATTCAGCCCCTCTCGAGTCTGTTACACAGGCACAGGAGGATCCCATCCAGCCACTCTCGGGCCTGTTAAAAAGGGACAGGAGGATTCCATTCAGCCCCTCTGGAGACTGTTCCACAGGATCATGAGGAGGCCATTCAGCCCTTCTTCAGCCTGTTACACAGGAACAGGAGGTACCAATCAGCCCCTCTGGAACCTGTTACACAAGAACAGGAGGAGGCCATTCAGCCCCTCTCTAACCTGTTACACAGGAACAGGAAGAGGCCATTCATACCCTCTCGAGCCTTTTACACAGGAACAGTAGGAGGCCATTCAGCTCCTCTTGAGCGTGTTACACAGGAACAGGAGGAGGCCATTCAGCCCCTCTCAAGCCTGTTACACAGGAACAATAGGAGGCCCATTCAGCCCCTCTGGAGCCTGTTACATAGGAACAGGAGGAGGCCATTCAGCCCATCTGGAGCCTGTTACACAGGAACAGGTGGAGGCTCGTTCAGCTCCTCTCGAGCCTGTTACACAGGAACAGGAGGAGGCCATTCAGCCTCTTTGAGCCTTTTACACAGGAACAGTAGGAGGCCAGTCAGCCCCTCTCGAGCAGGAAACACAGGAACAGTAGGAGGCCATTCAACCCCTTTCGAGCCTGTTACACAGGAACAGGAGGAGGCCCATTCAGCCCCTCTCGAGCCTGTTGCACAGGAACAGGAAGAGGCCCATTCAGCCCCTCTCAACCCTGTTACACAGGAAATGGAGGAGGCCTTTCAGCCTCTCTCGAGCCTGTTACACAGGAACAGGAGTAGCCTCATTCAGCTCCTCTCGAGGCTGTTACACAGGAACAGGAGGAGGCCATTCAGCCCCTTTAAACCTGTTACAAAGGAACAGGAGGAGGCCCATTCAGCCACTCTCGAGTCTGTTACACAGGAACAGGAGGAGGCTCGTTCAGCTCCTCTCCAGCCTGTTACACAGGAACAGGAGGATCCCATTCAACCCTTCTTGAGCCAGTTACACAGGAACAGGAGGAGGCCCATTCAGCCCCTCTCGAGCCTGTGACACAGGAACATGAGGCAGACCATTCAGCCCCTCTCGAGCCTGTTAAACAGGAACAGTAGGAAGACATTAAGCCCCTCTCGAGCCTGTTACACAGGAACAGGAGGAGGCCCATTCAGCCCCTCTCGAGCCTGTTACACAGGAACAGGAGGAGGCCATTCAGCCCCTCTCGAACCTGTTACAAAACAACAGGAGGAGGCCATTCAGCCCCTTTGATTCTGTTACACAGGAACAGTAGGAGACCAGTCAGCTCCTCTTGAGCGTGTTACACAGGAACAGGAGGAGGCCATTCAGCCCCTCTCGAGCCTGTTACAAAGAAGGAGGATGAGGCCATTTGGCCCATCACAAGCCTGTTGCACAGGAACAGGAGGAGGCCATTCAGCCCCACTCGAGCCTTTTACACAAGAACAGGTGGAGGCCCATTCAGACCCTCTCGAGTCTGTTACAAAGGAACAGGAGGATCCCATCCAGCCCCTCTCGAGCCTGTTAAAAAGGGACAGGAGGAGGCCATTCAGCCCCTCTGGAGCATGTTCCACAGGATCATGAGGTGGCCATTCAGCCCTTGTTCAGCCTGTTACACAGAAACAGGAGGTACCAATCAGCCCCTCTCGAGCCTGTTACACAGGAACAGGAGATACCAATCAGCCCCTCTCGAGCCTGATACACAGGAACAGGAGGAGACCATTCAGCCCCTCTGGAGCCTGTTACTCTGGAACAGGAGGAGGCCCATTCAGCCCCTCTCGAGCCTCTTACACAGGAACAGGAGGAGGCCATTCAGCTCCTCTCGATTCTGTTACACAGGAACAGGAGGAGGCCCAATCAGCCCCTCTCGTACCTCATAGACACAGGAACAGGAGGAAGACCATTCAGCCCCTCTCGAGCCTGTCGCCCAGGAACAGGAGGAGGTTCATTCGGTCCCTCTCGAGCCCGCTACACAGGAACAGTAGGAGGCCATTCAGCCCCTCTCGAGCCTGTTACACAGGAACAGTTGGAGGCCATTCAGCCCCTCGCGAGCCTGTTGCACAGGAACAGGAGGAGGCCCATTTAGCCCCTCTCGAGCCTGTTACACAGGAACAGGAGGTGGCCATTCAGCCCCTCTCGAGCCTGTTACACAGGAACAGGAGGAGGCCCATTCAAACCCCTCTCGAGCCTGTTACACAGGAACAGGATGTGGCCATTCAGCCCCTCTCGAGCCTGTGACACAGGAACAGGAGGAGGACCTTTCAGCCTCTCTCGAGCCTGTTAAACAGGAACAGTAGGAATCCATTCAGCCCCTCTCGAGCCTGTTACACAGGAACAGGAGGAGGCCATTCAGCCCCTCTCGAGCCTGTTACACAGGAACAGGAGGAGTTCCTTTCAGCCCCTCTTGAGTCTGTTACACAGGAAAAGGACGATCCCATTCTGCCCCTCTTGAGCCTGTTGCACAGGAACAGGAGGAGGTTAATTCATCCCCTCTCGAGCCTGTTAGACAGGAACAGGAGGATGACCGCTCAGCCCCTCTCGAGACTGTTACACAGGAACAGTAGGAAGCCATTCAGCCCCTCTCGAGCCTGTTACACAGGAACAGGAGGAGGCCATTCCGCCCCTCTCGATTCTGTTACACAGGAACAGGAGGAGGCCCAATCAGCCCCTCTCGAACCTCCTAGACACAGGAATAGGAGGAAGACCATTCAGCCTCCCTCGAGCCTGTTCCACAGGAACAGGAGGAGGCCCATTCAGCCCCTCTCGAGCCTGTTACAAAGAAATAGGAGGAGGCCATTCAGCCCCTCTCGAGCCTGTCGCCCAGGAACAGGAGGAGACCCATTCGGTCCCTCTCGAGCCTTTTACACAGGAACAGTAGGAGGCCATTCAGCCCCTTTCGAGCCTGTTACACAGGAACAGTTGGAGGCCATTCAGCCCCTCTCGAGTCTGTTACACAGGAACAGGAGGAGGCCCATTCAGCCCATCTCGAGCCTGTTACACAGGAACAGGAGGAGGCCCATTCAGCCCCTCTCGAGCCTGTGACACAGGAACATGAGGCAGACCATTCAGCCCCTCTCGAGCCTGTTAAACAGGAACAGTAGGAAGACATTCAGCCCCTCTCGAGCCTGTTACACAGGAACAGGTGGAGGCCCATTCAGCCCCTCTCGAGCCTGTTACACAGGAACAGGAGGAGGCCATTCAGCCCCTCTCGAACCTGTTACAAAGGATCAGGACGAGGCCATTCAGCCCCTTTGATTCTGTTACACAGGAACAGTAGGAGACCAGTCAGACCCTCTTGAGCGTGTTACACAGGAACAGGAGGAGGCCATTCAGCCCCTCTCGAGCCTGTTACACAGAAGGAGGAGGAGGCCATTTGGCCCATCACAAGCCTGTTGCACAGGAACAGGAGGAGGCCATTCAGCCCCTCCCGAGCCTTTTACACAAGAACAGGTGGAGGCCCATTCAGACCCTCTCGAGTCTGTTACAAAGGAACAGGAGGATCCCATCCAGCCCCTCTCGAGCCTGTTAAAAAGGGCCAGGAGGAGGCCATTCAGCCCCTCTGGAGCATGTTCCACAGGATCAAGGGGAGCCCATTCACCCCTTTCGAGCCTGTTACACAGGAACAGGAGGAGGCCATTCAGCTCCTCTTGAGCGTGCTACACAGCAACAGGAGCAGGACCATTCAGCCCCGCTCGAGCCTGTTACTCTGGAACAGGAGGAGGCCCATTCAGCCCCGCTCGAGCCTGTTACACAGGAACAGGAGGAGGCCATTCAGCGCCTCTCGAGCCTGTTACGCAGGAACAGGAGGAGGCCATTCAGCCCCTCTCGAGCCTGTTACACAGGAACAGGAAGAGGCCATTCAGACCCACTCGAGCCTGTTACACAGGAACAGGAGGAGGCCCATTCAATCCCTCTCGAGCCTGTTACACAGGAACAGGAGGAGGCCATTCAGCCCCTCTCGAGCCTGTTAAACAGGAACAGGAGGAGGCCATTTTGCCCCTTTGAGCCTGTTACACAGGAACAGTAGGAGTCCATTCAGTTCCTCTCAAGCCTGTTACACAGGAACAGGAGGTGCCCATTCAGCCCCTCTGGAGCCTGTTAAACAGGAACTGGAGGAGGCCATTCACCCCTCTCGAGCCTGTTACACAGCAACAGGAGGAAGCCATTCAGCCCCTCTCGAACCTGTTACACAGGAACAGGAGGAGTCCATTCAGCCCCTCTCGAGCCTGTTACACAGGAACAGGAGGTGGCCATTCAGCCCCTCTCGAGCCTGTTACACAGGAACAGGAGGAGGCCCATTCAGCCCCTCTTGAGTCTGTTACACAGGAAAAGGAGGATCCCATTCTGCCCCTCTTGAGCCTGTTGCACAGGAACAGGAGGAGGTTAATTCAGCCCCTCTCGAGCCTGTTAGACAGGAACAGGAGGATGACCGCTCAGCCCCCTCTCGAGACTGTTACACAGGAACAGGAGGAGGCCCATTCAGCCCCTTTAAACCTGTTACAAAGGAACAGGAGGAGGCCCATTCAGCCCCTCTGGAGCCTGTTACACAGGAACTGGAGGAGGCCATTCACCCCTCTCGAGCCTGTTACACAGCAACAGGAGGAAGCCATTCAGCCCCTCTCGAGCCTGTCGCCCATGAACAGGAGGAGGCCTATTCAGCCTCTCTCGAGCCTGTTACACAGAAACAGGAGGAGGCCAGTCAGCCCCTCTCGAGCAGGAAACACAGGAACAGTAGGAGGCCATTCAACCCCTTTCGAGCCTGTTACACAGGAACAGGAGGAGGCCCATTCAGCCCCTCTCGAGCCAGTTGCACAGGAACAGGAAGAGGCCCATTCAGCCCCGCTCAACCCTGTTACACAGGAAATGGAGGAGGCCTTTCAGCCTCTCTCGAGCCTGTTACACAGGAACAGGAGGAGCCTCATTCAGCTCCTCTCGAGTCTGTTACAAAGGAACAGGAGGATCCCATCCAGCCCCTCTCGAGCCTGTTAAAAAGGGACAGGAGGAGGCCATTCAGCCACTCTGGAGCATGTTCCACAGGATCATGAGGAGGCCATTCAGCCCTTGTTCAGCCTGTTACACAGGAACAGGAGGTACCAATCAGCCCCTCTCGAGCCTGATACACAGGAACGGGAGGAGACCATTCAGCCCCTCTGGAGCCTGTTACTCTGGAACAGGAGGAGGCCCATTCAGCCCCGCTCGAGCCTGTTACACAGGAACAGGAGGAGGCCATTCAGCGCCTCTCGAGCCTGTTACGCAGGAACAGGAGGAGGCCATTCAGCCCCTCTCGAGCCTGTTACGCAGGAACAGGAGGAGGCCATTCAGCCCTCTCGAGCCTGTTACACAGGAACAGGAAGAGGCCATTCAGACCCACTCGAGCCTGTTAAACAGGAACAGGAGGAGGCCATTCAGCCCCTTTGAGCCTGTTACACAGGAACAGTAGGAGGCCATTCAGTTCCTCTCAAGCCTGTTACACAGGAACAGGAGCAGGCCCGTTCAGCCCCTCTGGAGCCTGTTACACAGGAACTGGAGGAGGCCATTCACCCCTCTCGAGCCTGTTACACAGCAACAGGAGGAAGCCATTCAGCCACTCTCGAGCCTGTCGCCCATGAACAGGAGGAGGCCTATTCAGCCTCTCTCGAGCCTGTTACACAGAAACAGGAGGAGGCCAGTCAGCCCCTCTCGAGCAGGAAACACAGGAACAGTAGGAGGCCATTCAACCCCTTTCGAGCCTGTTACACAGGAACTGGAGGAGGCCCATTCAGCCCCTCTCGAGCCTGTTGCACAGGAACAGGAAGAGGCCCATTCAGCCCCTCTCAACCCTGTTACACAGGAAATGGAGGAGGCCTTTCAGCCTCTCTCGAGCCTGTTACACAGGAACAGGAGGAGCCTCATTCAGCTCCTCTCGAGGCTGTTACACAGGAACAGGAGGAGCCTCATTCAGCTCCTCTCGAGGCTGTTACACAAGACGAGGAGGAGGCCATTCAGCCCCTCTCGAGCCTGTTACACAGGAACAGGAGGAGGCCCATTCAGCTCCTCTGGAGCCTTTTACACAGGAACAGGAGGAGGCCCATTCAGCCCCTCTAGAAAATGTTACACAGGAACAGGAGGAGTTCCAATCAGCCCGTCTCGAACCTGTTACACAGGAACAGGAGCAGGCCCATTCAGCCCCTCTCGAGCTTGTTACACAGGAACAGGAGGAGGCCCATTCAGCCCCTCTCGAGCTTGTTACACAGGAACAGACAGAGGCCATTCATCCCCTCTCGAGCCTGTTACACAGGAACAGGAGGAGGCCCATTCAGCCCCTCTCGAGCTTGTTACACAGGAACAGACAGAGGCCATTCATCCCCTCTCGAGCCTGTTACACAGGAACAGGAGGAGGCCCATTCAGCCCCTCTCGAACCTGTTACACAGAAACAGGAGGAGGCCATTGAACCCCTTTTGAGCCTGTTACACAGGCACAGGAGGAGGCCATCCAGCCACTTTCGAGCCTGTTACACGGGAAGAGGAGGAGGTCATTCAGCCCCTCTTGAGCCTGTTACACAGGAACAGAAGGAGGACCATTCAGCCCCTCTTGAGCCTGTTACACAGGAACAGGAGGAGTCTCATTCAGCTCCTCTCGACCCTATTACACAGGAACAAGTGGAGGTCCATCAGCCCCTCTCGAGCCTTTTACACAGGAACAGGAGGAACCCATTCAGCCCCTCTCGAGTCGGTGAAACTGGAACAGGAGGAGGCCATTCATCCCCTCTTGAACCCGTTACACAGGAACATGAGGAGGCCCATTCAACTTCTCTCGAGGCGGTGGAACAGGAGGAGGCCATTCAGCCCCTCTCGAGCCTGTTACACAGGAACAGGAGGAGGCCATTCAGCCCCTCTCGAGCCTGTTACAACAGAACACGAGGAGGCCATTCAGCCCCTCTCAAGCCTGTTACATAGGAACAGGAGGAGGCCATTCAGCCCCTCTCGAGCCTGTTACACAGGAACAGGAGGAGCCATTCAGCCCCTCTCGAGCCTGTTACACAGGAACAGGAGGAGGTCCATTCAACCCTTCTCGAGCCTGTTACACAGGTACAGGAGGAGGCCCATTCAACCCCTCTCGAGCCTGTTACACAGGAATAGGAGTTGGCCCAATTAGCCCCTCTCGAGCCTGTTACACAGGAACAGGAGGAGCCATTCAGCCCCTCTCGAGCCTGTTACACAGGAACAGGAGGAGCCATTCAGCCCCTCTCGAGCCTGTTACACAGGAATAGGAGGAGGCCCATTCAGCCCCTCTCGAGCCTGTTACACAGGAACAGGAGGATCCCATTCAGCAGCTCTCCAGCCTGTTACACAGGAACAGGAGAAGGCCCATTCAGCCCCCTCACTAGCCTGTTACACAGGAACAGGATGAAGCCATTCAGCTCCTCTCGAGCCTGTTACAGAGGAACAGGAGGAGGCCATTCAGCCCCTCTCGAGCCTGTTACACAGGAACAGGAGGAGGCCATTCCGCTCCTCACGAGGCTGTTACACAGCAACAGGAGGAGGCCATTCAGCCCCTCTCAAACCTGTTACACAGCAACAGGAGGAGGCCATTCAGCCCCTCTCGAGCCTGTTACACTGGAACAGGAGGAGGCCTTTCAACTCCTCTCGAGCCTGTTACACAGGAACAGGAGGAGCCCCAGTCGGTCCCTCTCGAGCCTGTTACACTGGAACAGGAGGAGGCCTTTCAACTCCTCTCGAGCCTGTTACACAGGAACAGGAGGAGCCCCATTCGGTCCCTCTCGAGCCTGTTACACAGGAATAGGAGGAGGCCCATTCAGCCCCTCTCGAGCCTGTTACACAGGAACAGGAGGATCCCATTCAGCAGCTCTCCAGCCTGTTACACAGGAACAGGAGAAGGCCCATTCAGCCCCTCACTAGCCTGTTACACAGGAACAGGATGAAGCCATTCAGCCCCTCTCGACCCTGTTACAGAGGAACAGGAGGAGGCCATTCAGCCCCTCTCGAGCCTTTTACACAAGAACAGGTGGAGGCCCATTCAGACCCTCTCGAGTCTGTTACAAAGGAACAGGAGGATCCCATCCAGCCCCTCTCGAGCCTGTTAAAAAGGGACAGGAGGAGGCCATTCAGCCCCTCTGGAGCATGTTCCACAGGATCAAGAGGAGGCCATTCAGCCCTTGTTCAGCCTGTTACACAGGAACAGGAGGTACCAATCAGCCCCTCTCGAGCCTGTGACACAGGAACAGGAGGAGGCCCATTCAGCCCCTCTGGAGCCTGTTACACAGGAACGGGAGGATCCCATTCATACCCTCTCGAGCCTGTTACACAGGAAGAGGAGGAGGCTGTTCAGCACCTCTCGAGCCTGTTAAACAGTGACAGGACAAGGCCCATTCAGACACTCTCGAGCCTGTTACACAGCAACAGTAGGAGGACCATTCAGCCCCTTTAAACCTGTTACAAAGGAACAGGAGGAGGCCCATTCAGCCCCTTTAACCCTGTTACAAAGGAACAGGAGGTGCCCATTCAGCCCCTCTGGAGCTTGTTACACAGGAACTGGAGGAGCCCATTCACCCCTCTCGAGCCTGTTACACAGCAACAGGAGGAGGCCATTCAGCTCCTCTTGAGCGTGCTACACAGCAACAGGAGCAGGACCATTCAGCCCCGCTCGAGCCTGTTACTCTGGAACAGGAGGAGGCCCATTCAGCCCCGCTCGAGCCTGTTACGCAGGAACAGGAGGAGGCCATTCAGCCCCTCTCGAGCCTGTTACACAGGAACAGGAAGAGGCCATTCAGACCCACTCGAGCCTGTTACACAGGAATAGGAGGAGGCCCATTCAATCCCTCTCGAGCCTGTTACACAGGAACAGGAGGAGGCCATTCAGCCCCTTTGAGCCTGTTACACAGGAACAGTAGGAGGCCATTCAGTTCCTCTCAAGCCTGTTACACAGGAACAGGAGGTGCCCATTCAGCCTCTCTCGAGCCTGTTACACAGCAACAGGAGGAAGCCATTCAGCCCCTCTCGAACCTGTTACACAGGAACAGGAGGAGTCCATTCAGCCCCTCTCGAGCCTGTTACACAGGAACAGGAGGTGGCCATTCAGCCCCTCTCGAGCCTGTTACACAGGAACAGGAGGAGGCCCATTCAGCCCCTCTTGAGTCTGTTACACAGGAAAAGGAGGATCCCATTCTGCCCCTCTTGAGCCTGTTGCACAGGAACAGGAGGATGTTAATTCAGCCCCTCTCGAGCCTGTTAGACAGGAACAGGAGGATGACCGCTCAGCCCCTCTCGAGACTGTTACACAGGAACAGGAGGAGGCCCATTCAGCCCCTCTCGAGCCTCTTACACAGGAACAGGAGGAGGCCCATTCAGCCCCTCTGGAGCCTGTTACACAGGAACTGGAGGAGGCCATTCACCCCTCTCGAGCCTGTTACACAGCAACAGGAGGAAGCCATTCAGCCACTCTCGAGCCTGTCGCCCATGAACAGGAGGAGGCCTATTCAGCCTCTCTCGAGCCTGTTACACAGAAACAGGAGGAGGCCAGTCAGCCCCTCTCGAGCAGGAAACACAGGAACAGTAGGAGGCCATTCAACCCCTTTCAAGCCTGTTACACAGGAACAGGAGGAGGCCCATTCAGCCCCTCTCGAGCCTGTTGCACAGGAACAGGAAGAGGCCCATTCAGCCCCTCTCAACCCTGTTACACAGGAAATGGAGGAGGCCTTTCAGCCTCTCTCGAGCCTGTTACACAGGAACAGGAGGAGCCTCATTCAGCTCCTCTCGAGGCTGTTACACAGGAACAGGAGGAGCCTCATTCAGCTCCTCTCGAGGCTGTTACACAAGACGAGGAGGAGGCCATTCAGCCCCTCTCGAGCCTGTTACACAGGAACAGGAGGAGGCCCATTCAGCTCCTCTGGAGCCTTTTACACAGGAACAGGAGGAGGCCCATTCAGCCCCTCTAGAAAATGTTACACAGGAACAGGAGGAGTTCCAATCAGCCCGTCTCGAACCTGTTACACAGGAACAGGAGCAGGCCCATTCAGCCCCTCTCGAGCTTGTTACACAGGAACAGGAGGATCCCATTCAGCCCCTCTCGAGCTTGTTACACAGGAACAGACAGAGGCCATTCATCCCCTCTCGAGCCTGTTACACAGGAACAGGAGGAGGCCCATTCAGCCCCTCTCGAGCTTGTTACACAGGAACAGACAGAGGCCATTCATCCCCTCTCGAGCCTGTTACACAGGAACAGGAGGAGGCCCATTCAGCCCCTCTCGAACCTGTTACACAGAAACAGGAGGAGGCCATTGAACCCCTTTTGAGCCTGTTACACAGGCACAGGAGGAGGCCATCCAGCCACTTTCGAGCCTGTTACACGGGAAGAGGAGGAGGTCATTCAGCCCCTCTTGAGCCTGTTACACAGGAACAGAAGGAGGACCATTCAGCCCCTCTTGAGCCTGTTACACAGGAACAGGAGGAGTCTCATTCAGCTCCTCTCGACCCTATTACACAGGAACAAGTGGAGGTCCATCAGCCCCTCTCGAGCCTTTTACACAGGAACAGGAGGAATCCATTCAGCCCCTCTCGAGTCGGTGAAACTGGAACAGGCGGAGGCCATTCATCCCCTCTTGAGCCCGTTACACAGGAACATGAGGAGGCCCATTCAACTTCTCTCGAGGCGGTGGAACAGGAGGAGGCCATTCAGCCCCTCTCGAGCCTGTTACACAGGAACAGGAGGAGGCCATTCAGCTCCTCTCGAGCCTGTTACAACAGAACACGAGGAGGCCATTCAGCCCCTCTCAAGCCTGTTACATAGGAACAGGAGGAGGCCATTCAGCCCCTCTCGAGCCTGTTACACAGGAACAGGAGGAGCCATTCAGCCCCTCTCGAGCCTGTTACACAGGAACAGGAGGAGGCCCCATTCAGCCCCTCTCGAGCCTGTTACACAGGAACAGGAGGAGGTCCATTCAACCCTTCTCGAGCCTGTTACACAGGTACAGGAGGAGGCCCATTCAACCCCTCTCGAGCCTGTTACACAGGAATAGGAGTTGGCCCAATTAGCCCCTCTCGAGCCTGTTACACAGGAACAGGAGGAGCCATTCAGCCCCTCTCGAGCCTGTTACACAGGAATAGGAGGAGGCCCATTCAGCCCCTCTCGAGCCTGTTACACAGGAACAGGAGGATCCCATTCAGCAGCTCTCCAGCCTGTTACACAGGAACAGGAGAAGGCCCATTCAGCCCCCTCACTAGCCTGTTACACAGGAACAGGATGAAGCCATTCAGCTCCTCTCGAGCCTGTTACAGAGGAACAGGAGGAGGCCATTCAGCCCCTCTCGAGCCTGTTACACAGGAACAGGAGGAGGCCATTCCGCTCCTCACGAGGCTCTTACACAGCAACAGGAGGAGGCCATTCAGCCCCTCTCGAGCCTGTTACACTGGAACAGGAGGAGGCCTTTCAACTCCTCTCGAGCCTGTTACACAGGAACAGGAGGAGCCCCAGTCGGTCCCTCTCGAGCCTGTTACACTGGAACAGGAGGAGGCCTTTCAACTCCTCTCGAGCCTGTTACACAGGAACAGGAGGAGCCCCATTCGGTCCCTCTCGAGCCTGTTACACAGGAATAGGAGGAGGCCCATTCAGCCCCTCTCGAGCCTGTTACACAGGAACAGGAGGATCCCATTCAGCAGCCCTCCAGCCTGTTACACAGGAACAGGAGAAGGCCTATTCAGCCCCTCACTAGCCTGTTACACAGGAACAGGATGAAGCCATTCAGCCCCTCTCGAGCCTGTTACAGAGGAACAGGAGGAGGCCATTCAGCCCCTCTCGAGCCTGTTACACAGGAACAGGAGGAGCCTCATTCCGCTCCTCTCGAGGCTGTTACACAGGAACAGGAGGAGGCCATTCAGCCCCTCTCAAACCTGTTACACAGCAACAGGAGGAGGCCATTCAGTCCCTCTCGAGCCTGTTGCACTGGAACAGGAGGAAGCCTTTCAACTCCTCTCGAGCATGTTACACAGGAACAGGAGGATCCCATTCAGCCCCTCTCGAGTGTGTTACACAGGAACAGGAGGAGGTCATTCAGCCCCTCTCGAGCCTGTTCCACAGGAACAGGAGGAGGCCCATTCAGCCCCTCTCGAGTCTGTTACAAAGAAATAGGAGGAGGCCATTCAGCCCCTCTCGAGCCTGTCGCCCAGGAACAGGAGGAGACCCATTCAGCCCCTCTCGAGCCTGTTACACAGGAACAGTAGGAGGCCATTCAGCCCCTCTCGAGCCTGTTACACAGGAACATTTGGAGGCCATTCAGCCCCTCTCGAGTCTGTTACACAGGAACAGGAGGAGGCCCATTCAGCCCATCTCGAGCCTGTTACACAGGAACAGGACGAGGCCCATTCAGCCCCTCTCGAGCCTGTGACACAGGAACATGAGGCAGACCATTCAGCCCCTCTCGAGCCTGTTAAACAGGAACAGTAGGAAGCCATTCAGCCCCTCTCGAGCCTGTTACACAGGAACAGGAGGAGGCCCATTCAACCCCTCCTGAGTCTGTTACACAGGAAAAGGAGGATCCCATTCTGCCCCTCTTGAGCCTGTTGCACAGGAACAGGAGGAGGTTAATTCATCCCCTCTCGAGACTGTTACACAGGAACAGGAGGATGACCGCTCAGCCCCTCTCGAGCCTGTTACACAGGAACAGGAGGAGGCCCAATCAGCCCCTCTCGAACCTCCTAGACACAGGAACAGGAGGAAGACCATTCAGCCCCTCTCGAGCCTGTTACACAGGAACAGGAGGAGGCCCATTCAGCCCCTCTCGAGCCTGTTACAAAGAAATAGGAGGAGGCCATTCAGCCCCTCTCGAGCCTGTCGCCCAGGAACAGGGGGAGGCCCATTCGGTCCCTCTCGAGCCTGTTCAACAGGAAGAGGAGGAGGCCATTCAGCCCCTCTCGAGCCTTTTACACAGGAACAGTAGGAGGCCATTCAGTCCCTCTCGAGCCTGTTCCACAGGAACAGGAGGAGGCCATTCAGCCCCTCTCGAGCCTGTTACTCAGGAACAGGAGGAGGCCCATTCAGCCCCTCTCGAGCCTGTTACACAGGAACAGGAGGAGGCCATTCAGCCCCTCTCGAGCCTGTTACACAGGAACAGGAGGTGGCCATTCAGCCCCTCTCGAGCCTGTTACACAGGAACAGGAGGAGGCCCATTCAACCCCTCTTGAGTCTGTTACACAGGAAAAGGAGGATCCCATTCAGCCCCTCTCGAGCCTGGTAGACAGGAACAGGAGGATGACCGCTCAGCCCCTCTCGAGCCTGTTACACAGGAACAGGAGGAGGCCCATTCAGCCCCTCTCGAGCCTCTTACACAGGAACAGGAGGAGGCCATTCAGCTCCTCTCGATTCTGTTACACAGGAACAGGAGGAGGCCCAATCAGCCCCTCTCGTACCTCATAGACGCAGGAACAGGAGGAAGACCATTCAGCCCCTCTCGAGCCTGTCGCCCAGGAACAGGAGGAGGTTCATTCGGTCCCTCTCGAGCCCGCTACACAGGAACAGTAGGAGGCCATTCAGCCCCTCTTGAGCCTGTTACACAGGAACAGTTGGAGGCCATTCAGCCCCTCTCGAGCCTGTTGCACAGGAACAGGAGGAGGCCCATTCAGCCCCTCTCGAGCCTGTTACACAGGAACAGGAGGTGGCCATTCAGCCACTCTCGAGCCTGTTACACAGGAACAGGAGGAGACCCATTCAACCCCTCTCGAGCCTGTTACACAGGAACAGGATGTGGCCATTCAGCCCCTCTCGAGCCTGTGACACAGGAACAGGAGGAGGACCTTTCAGCCTCTCTCGAGCCTGTTAAACAGGAACAGTAGGAATCCATTCAGCCCCTCTCGAGCCTGTTACACAGGAACAGGAGGAGGCCATTCAGCCCCTCTCGAGCCTGTTACACAGGAACAGGAGGAGGTCCATTCAGCCCCTCTTGAGTCTGTTACACAGGAAAAGGAGGATCCCATTCTGCCCCTCTTGAGCCTGTTGCACAGGAACAGGAGGAGGTTAATTCATCCCCTCTCAAGCCTATTAGACAGGAACAGGAGGATGACCGCTCAGCCCCTCTCGAGACTGTTACACAGGAACAGGAGGAGGCCCATTCAGCCCCTCTCGAGCCTGTTACACAGGAACAGGAGGAGGCCATTCAGCCCATCTCGATTCTGTTACACAGGAACAGGAGGAGGCCCAATCAGCCCCTCTCGAACCTCCTAGACACAGGAATAGGAGGAAGACCATTCAGCCTCCCTCGAGCCTGTTCCACAGGAACAGGAGGAGGCCCATTCAGCCCCTCTCGAGCCTGTGACACAGGAACAGGAGGAGGACCTTTCAGCCACTCTCGAGCCTGTTAAACAGGAACAGTAGGAATCCATTCAGCCCCTCTCGAGCCTGTTACACAGGAACAGGAGGAGGCCATTCAGCCCCTCTCGAGCCTGTTACACAGGAACAGGAGGAGGCCCATTCAGCCCCTCTTGAGTCTGTTACACAGGAAAAGGAGGATCCCATTCTGCCCCTCTTGAGCCTGTTGCACAGGAACAGGAGGAGGTTAATTCATCCCCTCTCAAGCCTATTAGACAGGAACAGGAGGATGACCGCTCAGCCCCTCTCGAGACTGTTACACAGGAACAGGAGGAGGCCCATTCAGCCCCTCTCGAGCCTGTTACACAGGAACAGGAGGAGGCCATTCAGCCCATCTCGATTCTGTTACACAGGAACAGGAGGAGGCCCAATCAGCCCCTCTCGAACCTCCTAGACACAGGAATAGGAGGAAGACCATTCAGCCTCCCTCGAGCCTGTTCCACAGGAACAGGAGGAGGCCCATTCAGCCCCTCTCGAGCCTGTTACAAAGAAATAGGAGGAGGCCATTCAGCCCCTCTCGAGCCTGTCGCCCAGGAACAGGAGGAGACCCATTCGGTCCCTCTCGAGCCTGTTACACAGGAACAGTAGGAGGCCATTCAGCCCCTTTCGAGCCTGTTACACAGGAACAGTTGGAGGCCATTCAGCCCCTCTCGAGTCTGTTACACAGGAACAGGAGGAGGCCCATTCAGCCCATCTCGAGCCTGTTACACAGGAACAGGAGGAGGCCCATTCAGCCCCTCTCGAGCCTGTGACACAGGAACATGAGGCAGACCATTCAGCCCCTCTCGAGCCTGTTAAACAGGAACAGTAGGAAGACATTCAGCCCCTCTCGAGCCTGTTACACAGGAATAGGTGGAGACCCATTCAGCCCCTCTCGAGCCTGTTACACAGGAACAGGAGGAGGCCATTCAGCCCCTCTCGAACCTGTTACAAAGGAACAGGACGAGGCCATTCAGCCCCTTTGATTCTGTTACACAGGAACAGTAGGAGACCAGTCAGACCCTCTTGAGCGTGTTACACAGGAACAGGAGGAGGCCATTCAGCCCCTCTCGAGCCTGTTACACAGAAGGAGGAGGAGGCCATTTGGCCCATCACAAGCCTGTTGCACAGGAACAGGAGGAGGCCATTCAGCCCCTCTCAAGCCTTTTACACAAGAACAGGTGGAGGCCCATTCAGACCCTCTCGAGTCTGTTACAAAGGAACAGGAGGATCCCATCCAGTCCCTCTCGAGCCTGTTAAAAAGGGACAGGAGGAGGCCATTCAGCCCCTCTGGAGCATGTTCCACAGGATCAAGAGGAGGCCATTCAGCCCTTGTTCAGCCTGTTACACAGGAACAGGAGGTACCAATCAGCCCCTCTCGAGCCTGTGACACAGGAACAGGAGGAGGCCCATTCAGCCCCTCTGGAGCCTGTTACACAGGAACGGGAGGATCCCATTCATACCCTCTCGAGCCTGTTACACAGGAAGAGGAGGAGGCTGTTCAGCACCTCTCGAGCCTGTTAAACAGTGACAGGACAAGGCCCATTCAGACACTCTCGAGCCTGTTACACAGCAACAGTAGGAGGACCATTCAGCCCCTTTAAACCTGTTACAAAGGAACAGGAGGAGGCCCATTCAGCCCCTTTAACCCTGTTACAAAGGAACAGGAGGAGGCCCATTCAGCCCCTCTGGAGCTTGTTACACAGGAACTGGAGGAGCCCATTCACCCCTCTCGAGCCTGTTACACAGCAACAGGAGGAAGCCATTCAGCTCCTCTTGAGCGTGCTACACAGCAACAGGAGCAGGACCATTCAGCCCCGCTCGAGCCTGTTACTCTGGAACAGGAGGAGGCCCATTCAGCCCCGCTCGAGCCTGTTACACAGGAACAGGAGGAGGCCATTCAGCGCCTCTCGAGCCTGTTACGCAGGAACAGGAGGAGGCCATTCAGCCCCTCTCGAGCCTGTTACACAGGAACAGGAAGAGGCCATTCAGACCCACTCGAGCCTGTTACACAGGAACAGGAGGAGGCCCATTCAATCCCTCTCGAGCCTGTTACACAGGAACAGGAGGAGGCCATTCAGCCCCTTTGAGCCTGTTACACAGGAACAGTAGGAGGCCATTCAGTTCCTCTCAAGCCTGTTACACAGGAACAGGAGGAGGCCCATTCAGCCTCTCTTGAGCCTGTTACACAGCAACAGGAGGAAGCCATTCAGCCCCTCTCGAACCTGTTACACAGGAACAGGAGGAGTCCATTTCAGCCCCTCTCGAGCCTGTTACACAGGAACAGGAGGTGGCCATTCAGCCCCTCTCGAGCCTGTTACACAGGAACAGGAGGAGGCCCATTCAGCCCCTCTTGAGTCTGTTACACAGGAAAAGGAGGATCCCATTCTGCCCCTCTTGAGCCTGTTGCACAGGAACAGGAGGAGGTTAATTCAGCCCCTCTCGAGCCTGTTAGACAGGAACAGGAGGATGACCGCTCAGCCCCTCTCGAGACTGTTACACAGGAACAGGAGGAGGCCCATTCAGCCCCTCTCGAGCCTGTTACACAGGAACTGGAGGAGGCCATTCACCCCTCTCGAGCCTGTTACACAGCAACAGGAGGAAGCCATTCAGCCACTCTCGAGCCTGTCGCCCATGAACAGGAGGAGGCCTATTCAGCCTCTCTCGAGCCTGTTACACAGAAACAGGAGGAGGCCAGTCAGCCCCTCTCGAGCAGGAAACACAGGAACAGTAGGAGGCCATTCAACCCCTTTCGAGCCTGTTACACAGGAACAGGAGGAGGCCCATTCAGCCCCTCTCGAGCCTGTTGCACAGGAACAGGAAGAGGCCCATTCAGCCCCTCTCAACCCTGTTACACAGGAAATGGAGGAGGCCTTTCAGCCTCTCTCGAGCCTGTTACACAGGAACAGGAGGAGCCTCATTCAGCTCCTCTCGAGGCTGTTACACAGGAACAGGAGGAGCCTCATTCAGCTCCTCTCGAGGCTGTTACACAGGAACAGGAGGAGTCCATTCCTCCCCTCTCGAGCCTGTTACACAGGAACAGGTGGAGGCCCATTCAGCCCCTCTCAAGCCTGTTACACAGGAACAGGAGGAGGTCCATTCAGCCCCTCTAGAGCCTGTTACAAAGGAACATGAGGATCCCATTCAGCAGCTCTCGAGCCTGTTACACAGGAACAGGAGAAGGCACATTCAGCCCCTCTCGAGCCTGTTACACAGGAACAGGAGGAGGCCCATTCAGCCCCGCTCGAGCCTGTTACACAGGAACAGGAGGATCCCATTCAGCCCATCTCGAGCCTGTTACTCAGGAACAGGAGGAGGCCCATTCAGCACATCTCGAGCCTGTTTCACAGGAACAGGATGAGGCCCATTCAGCCCCTCTCGAGCCTGTTACACAGGAAGAGGAGGAGGCCATTCAGCCCCTCTCGAGCCTGTTACACAGGAACAGGCGGAGGCCCATTCAACCCCTCTTGAGTCTGTTACACAGGAAAAGGAGGATCCCATTCTGCCCTCTTGAGCCTGTTGCACAGGAAACAGGAGGAGGTTAATTCAGCCCCTCTCGAGCCTGTTAGACAGGAACTGGAGGATGACCGCTCAGCCCATCTCGAGCCTGTTACACAGGAACAGGAGGAGGCCATTCAGCTCCTCTCGATTCTGTTACACAGGACAGGAGGAGGCCCAATCAGCCCCTCTCGAGCCTGTTACACAGGAACAGTAGGAGGCCCAATCAGCCCCTCTCGAGCCTGTTACACAGGAACAGGAGGAGGCCCAATCAGCCCCTCTCGAGACTGTTACACAGGAACAGGAGGGATGACCGCTCAGCCCCTCTCGAGCCTGTTACACAGGAACAGGAGGAGGCCCAATCAGCCCCTCTCGAACCTCCTAGACACAGGAACAGGAGGAAGACCATTCAGCCCCTCTCGAGCCTGTTACACAGGAACAGGAGGAGGCCCATTCAGCCCCTCTCGAGCCTGTTACAAAGAAATAGGAGGAGGCCATTCAGCCCCTCTCGAGCCTGTCGCCCAGGAACAGGGGGAGGCCCATTCGGTCCCTCTCGAGCCTGTTCAACAGGAAGAGGAGGAGGCCATTCAGCCCCTCTCGAGCCTTTTACACAGGAACAGTAGGAGGCCATTCAGCCCCTCTCGAGCCTGTTACTCAGGAACAGGAGGAGGCCCATTCAGCCCCTCTCGAGCCTGTTACACAGGAACAGGAGGAGGCCATTCAGCCCCTCTCGAGCCTGTTACACAGGAACAGGAGGTGGCCATTCAGCCCCTCTCGAGCCTGTTACACAGGAACAGGAGGAGGCCCATTCAACCCCTCTTGAGTCTGTTACACAAGAAAAGGAGGATCCCATTCAGCCCCTCTCGAGCCTGGTAGACAGGAACAGGAGGATGACCGCTCAGCCCCTCTCGAGCCTGTTACACAGGAACAGGAGGAGGCCCATTCAGCCCCTCTCGAGCCTCTTACACAGGAACAGGAGGAGGCCCAATCAGCCCCTCTCGTACCTCATAGACACAGGAACAGGAGGAAGACCATTCAGCCCCTCTCGAGCCTGTCGCCCAGGAACAGGAGGAGGTTCATTCGGTCCCTCTCGAGCCCGCTACACAGGAACAGTAGGAGGCCATTCAGCCCCTCTCGAGCCTGTTACACAGGAACAGTTGGAGGCCATTCAGCCCCTCTCGAGCCTGTTGCACAGGAACAGGAGGAGGCCCATTCAGCCCCTCTCGAGCCTGTTACACAGGAACAGGAGGTGGCCATTCAGCCCCTCTCGAGCCTGTTACACAGGAACAGGAGGAGGCCCATTCAACCCCTCTCGAGCCTGTTACACAGGAACAGGATGTGGCCATTCAGCCCCTCTCGAGCCTGTGACACAGGAACAGGAGGAGGACCTTTCAGCCTCTCTCGAGCCTGTTAAACAGGAACAGTAGGAATCCATTCAGCCCCTCTCGGGCCTGTTACACAGGAACAGGAGGAGGCCATTCAGCCCCTCTCGAGCCTGTTACACAGGAACAGGAGGAGGTCCATTCAGCCCCTCTTGAGTCTGTTACACAGGAAAAGGAGGATCCCATTCTGCCCCTCTTGAGCCTGTTGCACAGGAACAGGAGGAGGTTAATTCATCCCCTCTCGAGCCTGTTAGACAGGAACAGGAGGATGACCGCTCAGCCCCTCTCGAGACTGTTACACAGGAACAGGAGGAGGCCCATTCAGCCCCTCTCGAGCCTGTTACACAGGAACAGGAGGAGGCCCATTCAGCCACTCTCGAGCCTGTTACAAAGAAATAGGAGGAGGCCATTCAGCCCCTCTCGAGCCTGTCGCCCAGGAACAGGGGGAGGCCCATTCGGTCCCTCTCGAGCCTGTTCAACAGGAAGAGGAGGAGGCCATTCAGCCCCTCTCGAGCCTTTTACACAGGAACAGTAGGAGGCCATTCAGTCCCTCTCGAGCCTGTTCCACAGGAACAGGAGGAGGCCATTCAGCCCCTCTCGAGCCTGTTACTCAGGAACAGGAGGAGGCCCATTCAGCCCCTCTCGAGCCTGTTACACAGGAACAGGAGGAGGCCATTCAGCCCCTCTCGAGCCTGTTACACAGGAACAGGAGGTGGCCATTCAGCCCCTCTCGAGCCTGTTACACAGGAACAGGAGGAGGCCCATTCAACCCCTCTTCAGTCTGTTACACAGGAAAAGGAGGATCCCATTCAGCCCCTCTCGAGCCTGGTAGACAGGAACAGGAGGATGACCGCTCAGCCCCTCTCGTGCCTGTTACACAGGAACAGGAGGAGGCCCATTCAGCCCCTCTCGAGCCTCTTACACAGGAACAGGAGGAGGCCATTCAGCTCCTCTCGATTCTGTTACACAGGAACAGGAGGAGGCCCAATCAGCCCCTCTCGTACCTCATAGACACAGGAACAGGAGGAAGACCATTCAGCCCCTCTCGAGCCTGTCGCCCAGGAACAGGAGGAGGTTCATTCGGTCCCTCTCGAGCCCGCTACACAGGAACAGTAGGAGGCCATTCAGCCCCTCTCGAGCCTGTTACACAGGAACAGTTGGAGGCCATTCAGCCCCTCTCGAGCCTGTTGCACAGGAACAGGAGGAGGCCCATTCAGCCCCTCTCGAGCCTGTTACACAGGAACAGGAGGTGGCCATTCAGCCCCTCTCGAGCCTGTTACACAGGAACAGGAGGAGGCCCATTCAACCCCTCTCGAGCCTGTTACACAGGAACAGGATGTGGCCATTCAGCCCCTCTCGAGCCTGTGACACAGGAACAGGAGGAGGACCTTTCAGCCTCTCTCGAGCCTGTTAAACAGGAACAGTAGGAATCCATTCAGCCCCTCTCGAGCCTGTTACACAGGAACAGGAGGAGGCCATTCAGCCCCTCTCGAGCCTGTTACACAGGAACAGGAGGAGGTCCATTCAGCCCCTCTTGAGTCTGTTACACAGGAAAAGGAGGATCCCATTCTGCCCCTCTTGAGCCTGTTGCACAGGAACAGGAGGAGGTTAATTCATCCCCTCTCGAGCCTGTTAGACAGGAACAGGAGGATGACCGCTCAGCCCCTCTCGAGACTGTTACACAGGAACAGGAGGAGGCCCATTCAGCCCCTCTCGAGCCTGTTACACAGGAACAGGAGGAGGCCATTCAGCCCCTCTCGATTCTGTTACACAGGAACAGGAGGAGGCCCAATCAGCCCCTCTCGAACCTCCTAGACACAGGAATAGGAGGAAGACCATTCAGCCTCCCTGGAGCCTGTTCCACAGGAACAGGAGGAGGCCCATTCAGCCCCTCTCGAGCCTGTTACAAAGAAATAGGAGGAGGCCATTCAGCCCCTCTCGAGCCTGTCGCCTAGGAACAGGAGGAGACCCATTCGGTCCCTCTCGAGCCTGTTACACAGGAACAGTAGGAGGCCATTCAGCCCCTTTCGAGCCTGTTACACAGGAACAGTTGGAGGCCATTCAGCCCCTCTCGAGTCTGTTACACAGGAACAGGAGGAGGCCCATTCAGCCCATCTCGAGCCTGTTACACAGGAACAGGAGGAGGCCCATTCAGCCCCTCTCGAGCCTGTGACACAGGAAGATGAGGCAGACCATTCAGCCCCTCTCGAGCCTGTTAAACAGGAACAGTAGGAAGATATTCAGCCCCTCTCGAGCCTGTTACACAGGAACAGGTGGAGGCCCATTCAGCCCCTCTCGAGCCTGTTACACAGGAACAGGAGGAGGCCATTCAGCCCCTCTCGAACCTGTTACAAAGGAACAGGACGAGGCCATTCAGCCCCTTTGATTCTGTTACACAGGAACAGTAGGAGACCAGTCAGACCCTCTTGAGCGTGTTACACAGGAACAGGAGGAGGCCATTCAGCCCCTCTCGAGCCTGTTACACAGAAGGAGGAGGAGGCCATTTGGCCCATCACAAGCCTGTTGCACAGGAACAGGAGGAGGCCATTCAGCCCCTCCCGAGCCTTTTACACAAGAACAGGTGGAGGCCCATTCAGACCCTCTCTCGAGTCTGTTACAAAGGAACAGGAGGATCCCATCCAGCCCCTCTCGAGCCTGTTAAAAAGGGACAGGAGGAGGCCATTCAGCCCCTCTGGAGCATGTTCCACAGGATCAAGAGGAGGCCATTCAGCCCTTGTTCAGCCTGTTACACAGGAACAGGAGGTACCAATCAGCCCCTCTCGAGCCTGTGACACAGGAACTGGAGGAGGCCCATTCAGCCCCTCTGGAGCCTGTTACACAGGAACGGGAGGATCCCATTCATACCCTCTCGAGCCTGTTACACAGGAAGAGGAGGAGGCTGTTCAGCACCTCTCGAGCCTGTTAAACAGTGACAGGACAAGGCCCATTCAGACACTCTCGAGCCTGTTACACAGCAACAGTAGGAGGACCATTCAGCCCCTTTAACCCTGTTACACAGGAACTGGAGGAGCCCATTCACCCCTCTCGAGCCTGTTACACAGCAACAGGAGCAGGACCATTCAGCCCCGCTCGAGCCTGTTACTCTGGAACAGGAGGAGGCCCATTCAGCCCCGCTCGAGCCTGTTACACAGGAACAGGAGGAGGCCATTCAGCGCCTCTCGAGCCTGTTACGCAGGAACAGGAGGAGGCCATTCAGCCCCTCTCGAGCCTGTTACACAGGAACAGGAGGAGGCCATTCAGCGCCTCTCGAGCCTGTTACGCAGGAACAGGAGGAGGCCATTCAGCCCCTCTCGAGCCTGTTACACAGGAACAGGAAGAGGCCATTCAGACCCACTCGAGCCTGTTACACAGGAACAGGAGGAGGCCCATTCAATCCCTCTCGAGCCTGTTACACAGGAACAGGAGGAGGCCATTCAGCCCCTTTGAGCCTGTTACACAGGAACAGTAGGAGGCCATTCAGTTCCTCTCAAGCCTGTTACACAGGAACAGGAGGTGCCCATTCAGCCTCTCTCGAGCCTGTTACACAGCAACAGGAGGAAGCCATTCAGCCCCTCTCGAACCTGTTACACAGGAACAGGAGGAGTCCATTCAGCCCCTCTCGAGCCTGTTACACAGGAACAGGAGGTGGCCATTCAGCCCCTCTCGAGCCTGTTACACAGGAACAGGAGGAGGCCCATTCAGCCCCTCTTGAGTCTGTTACACAGGAAAAGGAGGATCCCATTCTGCCCCTCTTGAGCCTGTTGCACAGGAACAGGAGGATGTTAATTCAGCCCCTCTCGAGCCTGTTAGACAGGAACAGGAGGATGACCGCTCAGCCCCTCTCGAGACTGTTACACAGGAACAGGAGGAGGCCCATTCAGCCCCTTTAAACCTGTTACAAAGGAACAGGAGGAGGCCCATTCAGCCCCTCTCGAGCCTGTTACACAGGAACTGGAGGAGGCCATTCACCCCTCTCGAGCCTGTTACACAGCAACAGGAGGAAGCCATTCAGCCACTCTCGAGCCTGTCGCCCATGAACAGGAGGAGGCCTATTCAGCCTCTCTCGAGCCTGTTACACAGAAACAGGAGGAGGCCAGTCAGCCCCTCTCGAGCAGGAAACAACAGGAACAGTAGGAGGCCATTCAACCCCTTTCGAGCCTGTTACACAGGAACAGGAGGAGGCCCATTCAGCCCCTCTCGAGCCTGTTGCACAGGAACAGGAAGAGGCCCATTCAGCCCCTCTCAACCCTGTTACACAGGAAATGGAGGAGGCCTTTCAGCCTCTCTCGAGCCTGTTACACAGGAACAGGAGGAGCCTCATTCAGCTCCTCTCGAGGCTGTTACACAGGAACAGGAGGAGCCTCATTCAGCTCCTCTCGAGGCTGTTACACAAGACGAGGAGGAGGCCATTCAGCCCCTCTCGAGCCTGTTACACAGGAACAGGAGGAGGCCCATTCAGCTCCTCTGGAGCCTTTTACACAGAAACAGGAGGAGGCCCATTCAGCCCCTCTAGAAAATGTTACACAGGAACAGGAGGAGTTCCAATCAGCCCCTCTCGAACCTGTTACACAGGAACAGGAGGAGGCCCATTCAGCCCCTCTCGAGCTTGTTACACAGGAACAGACAGAGGCCATTCATCCCCTCTCGAGCCTGTTACACAGGAACAGGAGGAGGCCCATTCAGCCCCTCTCGAACCTGTTACACAGAAACAGGAGGAGGCCATTGAACCCCTTTTGAGCCTGTTACACAGGCACAGGAGGAGGCCATCCAGCCCCTTTCGAGCCTGTTACACGGGAAGAGGAGGAGGTCATTCAGCCCCTCTTGAGCCTGTTACACAGGAACAGAAGGAGGACCATTCAGCCCCTCTTGAGCCTGTTACACAGGAACAGGAGGAGTCTCATTCAGCTCCTGTCGACGCTATTACACAGGAACAAGTGGAGGTCCATCAGCCCCTCTCGAGCCTTTTACACAGGAACAGGAGGAACCCATTCAGCCCCTCTCGAGTCGGTGAAACTGGAACAGGCGGAGGCCATTCATCCCCTCTTGAGCCCGTTACACAGGAACATGAGGAGGCCCATTCAGCTTCTCTCGAGGCGGTGGAACAGGAGGAGGCCATTCAGCCCCTCTCGAGCCTGTTACACAGGAACAGGAGGAGGCCATTCAGCCCCTCTCGAGCCTGTTACAACAGAACACAAGGAGGCCATTCAGCCCCTCTCAAGCCTGTTACATAGGAACAGGAGGAGGCCATTCAGCCCCCTCTCGAGCCTGTTACACAGGAACAGGAGGAGCCATTCAGCCCCTCTCGAGCCTGTTACACAGGAACAGGAGGAGGCCCCATTCAGCCCCTCTCGAGCCTGTTACACAGGAACAGGAGGAGGTCCATTCAACCCTTCTCGAGCCTGTTACACAGGTACAGGAGGAGGCCCATTCAACCCCTCTCGAGCCTGTTACACAGGAATAGGAGTTGGCCCAATTAGCCCCTCTCGAGCCTGTTACACAGGAACAGGAGGAGCCATTCAGCCCCTCTCGAGCCTGTTACACAGGAATAGGAGGAGGCCCATTCAGCCCCTCTCGAGCCTGTTACACAGGAACAGGAGGATCCCATTCAGCAGCTCTCCAGCCTGTTACACAGGAACAGGAGAAGGCCCATTCAGCCCCCTCACTAGCCTGTTACACAGGAACAGGATGAAGCCATTCAGCTCCTCTCGAGCCTGTTACAGAGGAACAGGAGGAGGCCATTCAGCCCCTCTCGAGCCTGTTACACAGGAACAGGAGGAGGCCATTCCGCTCCTCACGAGGCTGTTACACAGCAACAGGAGGAGGCCATTCAGCCCCTCTCAAACCTGTTACACAGCAACAGGAGGAGGCCATTCAGCCCCTCTCGAGCCTGTTACACTGGAACAGGAGGAGGCCTTTCAACTCCTCTCGAGCCTGTTACACAGGAACAGGAGGAGCCCCAGTCGGTCCCTCTCGAGCCTGTTACACTGGAACAGGAGGAGGCCTTTCAACTCCTCTCGAGCCTGTTACACAGGAACAGGAGGAGCCCCATTCGGTCCCTCTCGAGCCTGTTACACAGGAATAGGAGGAGGCCATTCAGCCCCTCTCGAGCCTGTTACACAGGAACAGGAGGATCCCATTCAGCAGCTCTCCAGCCTGTTACACAGGAACAGGAGAAGGCCCATTCAGCCCCTCACTAGCCTGTTACACAGGAACAGGATGAAGCCATTCAGCCCCTCTCGAGCCTGTTACAGAGGAACAGGAGGAGGCCATTCAGCCCCTCTCGAGCCTGTTACACAGGAACAGGAGGAGCCTCATTCCGCTCCTCTCGAGGCTGTTACACAGGAACAGGAGGAGGCCATTCAGCCCCTCTCAAACCTGTTACACAGCAACAGGAGGAGGCCATTCAGCCCCTCTCGAGCCTGTTGCACTGGAACAGGAGGAAGCCTTTCAACTCCTCTCGAGCATGTTACACAGGAACAGGAGGATCCCATTCAGCCCCTCTCGAGTGTGTTACACAGGAACAGGAGGAGGTCATTCAGCCCCTCTCGAGCCTGTTACACAGGAACAGGAGGAGGCCCATTCAGCCCCTCTCGAGCCTGTTACACAGAAACAGTTGGAGGCCCAATCAGCCCCTCTCGACCTCCTAGACACAGGAATAGGAGGAAGACCATTCAGCCTCTCTCGAGCCTGTTCCACAGGAACAGGAGGAGGCCCATTCAGCCCCTCTCGAGCCTGTTACAAAGAAATAGGAGGAGGCCATTCAGCCCCTCTCGAGCCTGTCGCCCAGGAACAGGAGGAGACCCATTCAGCCCCTCTCGAGCCTGTTACACAGGAACAGTAGGAGGCCATTCAGCCCCTCTCGAGCCTGTTACACAGGAACAGTTGGAGGCCATTCAGCCCCCTCTCGAGCCTGTTACACAGGAACAGGAGGAGGCCCATTCAGCCCATCTCGAGCCTGTTACACAGGAACAGGACGAGGGTCATTCAGCCCCTCTCGAGCCTGTGACACAGGAACATGAGGCAGACTATTCAGCCCCTCTCGAGCCTGTTAAACAGGAACAGTAGGAAGCCATTCAGCCCCTCTCGAGCCTGTTACACAGGAACAGGAGGTGGCCCATTCAGCCCCTCTCGAGCCTGTTACACAGGAACAGGAGGAGGCCATTCAGCCCCTCTCGAACCTGTTACAAAAGAACAGGAGGAGGCCATTCAGCCCCTTTGATTCTGTTACACAGGAACAGTAGGAGACCAGTCAGCTCCTCTTGAGCGTGTTACACAGGAACAGGAGGAGGCCATTCAGCCCCTCTCGAGCCTGTTACACAGAAGGAGGAGGATGCCATTTGGCCCATCACAAGCCTGTTGCACAGGAACAGGAGGAGGCCATTCAGCCCCTCTCGAGCCTGTTAAAAAGGGACAGGAGGAGTCCATTCAGCCCCTCTGGAGCATGTTCCACAGGATCATGAGGAGACCATTCAGCCCTTGTTCAGCCTGTTACACAGGAACAGGAGGTACCAATCAGCCCCTCTCGAGCCTGTTACACAGGAACAGGAGGATCCCATTCAGCAGCTCTCCAGCCTGTTACACAGGAACAGGAGAAGGCCCATTCAGCCCCCTCACTAGCCTGTTACACAGGAACAGGATGAAGCCATTCAGCTCCTCTCGAGCCTGTTACAGAGGAACAGGAGGAGGCCATTCAGCCCCTCTGGAGCCTCTTACACACGAACAGGAGGAGGCCATTCAGCCCCTCTCGAGCCTGTTACACAGGAACGGGAGGATCCCATTCAGACCCTCTCGAGCCTGTACCGCAGGAACAGGAGGAGGCTGTTCAGCACCTCTCGAGCCTGTTAAACAGTGACAGGACAAGGCCCATTCAGACCCTCTCGAGCCTGTTACACAGCAACAGTAGGAGGACCATTCAGCCCCTTTAAACCTGTTACAAAGGAACAGGAGGAGGCCCATTCAGCCCCTCTGGAGCCTGTTACACAGGAACTGGAGGAGGCCATTCAGCCCTCTCGAGCCTGTTACACAGCAACAGGAGGAGGTCATTCAGCTCCTCTTGAGCGTGTTACACAGGAACAGGAGGAGGCCATTCAGCCCCTCTCGAGCCTGTTACACAGCAACAGGAGCAGGACCATTCAGCCCCGCTCGAGCCTGTTACTCTGGAACAGGAGAAGGCCCATTCAGCCCCGCTCGAGCCTGTTACGCAGGAACAGGAGGAGGCCATTCAACCCCTCTCGAGCCTGTTACACAGGAACAGGAAGAGGCCATTCAGACCCACTCGAGCCTGTTACACAGGAACAGTAGAAGGCCATTCAGCCCCTCTCGAGCCTGTTAAACAGGAACAGGAGGAGGCCATTCAGCCCCTTTGAGCCTGTTACACAGGAACCGTAGGAGGCCATTCAGATCCTCTCAAGCCTGTTACACAGGAACAGGAGGTGCCCATTCAGCCCCTCTGGAGCCTGTTACACAGGAACTGGAGGAGGCCATTCACCCCTCTCGAGCCTGTTACACAGCAACAGGAGGAAGCCATTCAGCCCCTCTCGAACCTGTTACACAGGAACAGGAGGAGTCCATTCAGCCCCTCTCGAGCCTGTCGCCCATGAACAGGAGGAGGCCTATTCAGCGTCTCTCGAGCCTGTTACACAGAAACAGGAGGAGGCCAGTCAGCCCCTCTCGAGCCTGTTGCACAGGAACAGGAGGAGGCCATTCCTCCCCTCTCGAGCCTGTTACACAGGAACAGGAAGAGGCCCATTCAGCCCCTCTTGAGTCTGTTACACAGGAACAGGAGGAGGCCATTCCTCCCCTCTCGAGCCTGTTACACAGGAACAGGTGGAGGCCCATTCAGCCCCTCTCAAGCCTGTTACACAGGAACAGGAGGAGGTCCATTCAGCCCCTCTAGAGCCTGTTACACAGGAACATGAGGATCCCATTCAGCAGCTCTCGAGCCTGTTACACAGGAACAGGAGAAGGCACATTCAGCCCCTCTCGAGCCTGTTACACAGGAACAGGAGGAGGCCCATTCAGCCCCTCTCGAGCCTGTTACACAGGAACAGGAGGATCCCATTCAGCCCATCTCGAGCCTGTTACTCAGGAACAGGAGGAGGCCCATTCAGCACATCTCGAGCCTGTTTCACAGGAACAGGATGAGGCCCATTCAGCCCCTCTCGAGCCTGTTACACAGGAAGAGGAGGAGGCCATTCAGCCCCTCTCGAGCCTGTTGCACAGGAACAGGAGGAGGTTAATTCAGCCCATCTCGAGCCTGTTACACAGGAACAGGAGGATCCCATTCAGCCCATCTCGAGCCTGTTAATCAGGAACAGGAGGAGGCCCATTCAGCACATCTCGAGCCTGTTTCACAGGAACAGGAGGAGGCCCATTCAACCCCTCTTGAGTCTGTTACACAGGAAAAGGAGGATCCCATTCTGCCCCTCTTGAGCCTGTTGCACAGGAACAGGAGGAGGTTAATTCAGCCCCTCTCGAGCCTGTTAGACAGGAACTGGAGGATGACCGCTCAGCCCCTCTCGAGCCTGTTACACAGGAACAGGAGGAGGCCATTCAGCTCCTCTCGATTCTGTTACACAGGAACAGGAGGAGGCCCAATCAGCCCCTCTCGAGCCTGTTAAACAGGAAAAGGAGGATCCCATTCAGCCCCTCTCGAGCCTGTTACACAGGAACAGGAGGAGGCCCCATTCAGCCCCTCTCGAGCCTGTTACACAGGAACAGGAGGAGGTCCATTCAACCCTTCTCGAGCCTGTTACACAGGTACAGGAGGAGGCCCATTCAGCCCCTCTCGAGCCTGTTACACAGGAATAGGAGTTGGCCCAATTAGCCCCTCTCGAGCCTGTTACACAGGAACAGGAGGAGCCATTCAGCCCCTCTCGAGCCTGTTACACAGGAATAGGAGGAGGCCCATTCAGCCCCTCTCGAGCCTGTTACACAGGAACAGGAGGATCCCATTCAGCAGCTCTCCAGCCTGTTACACAGGAACAGGAGAAGGCCCATTCAGCCCCCTCACTAGCCTGTTACACAGGAACAGGATGAAGCCATTCAGCTCCTCTCGAGCCTGTTACAGAGGAACAGGAGGAGGCCATTCAGCCCTCTGGAGCCTCTTACACACGAACAGGAGGAGGCCATTCAGCACCTCTCGAGCCTGTTACACAGGAACGGGAGGATCCCATTCAGACCCTCTCGAGCCTGTACCGCAGGAACAGGAGGAGGCTGTTCAGCACCTCTCGAGCCTGTTAAACAGTGACAGGACAAGGCCCATTCAGACCCTCTCGAGCCTGTTACACAGCAACAGTAGGAGGACCATTCAGCCCTTTAAACCTGTTACAAAGGAACAGGAGGAGGCCCATTCAGCCCCTCTGGAGCCTGTTACACAGGAACTGGAGGAGGCCATTCAGCCCTCTCGAGCCTGTTACACAGCAACAGGAGGAGGTCATTCAGCTCCTCTTGAGCGTGTTACACAGGAACAGGAGGAGGCCATTCAGCCCCTCTCGAGCCTGTTACACAGCAACAGGAGCAGGACCATTCAGCCCCGCTCGAGCCTGTTACTCTGGAACAGGAGAAGGCCCATTCAGCCCCGCTCGAGCCTGTTACGCAGGAACAGGAGGAGGCCATTCAACCCCTCTCGAGCCTGTTACACAGGAACAGGAAGAGGCCATTCAGACCCACTCGAGCCTGTTACACAGGAACAGTAGAAGGCCATTCAGCCCCTCTCGAGCCTGTTAAACAGGAACAGGAGGAGGCCATTCAGCCCCTTTGAGCCTGTTACACAGGAACCGTAGGAGGCCATTCAGATCCTCTCAAGCCTGTTACACAGGAACAGGAGGTGCCCATTCAGCCCCTCTGGAGCCTGTTACACAGGAACTGGAGGAGGCCATTCACCCCTCTCGAGCCTGTTACACAGCAACAGGAGGAAGCCATTCAGCCCCTCTCGAACCTGTTACACAGGAACAGGAGGAGTCCATTCAGCCCCTCTCGAGCCTGTCGCCCATGAACAGGAGGAGGCCTATTCAGCGTCTCTCGAGCCTGTTACACAGAAACAGGAGGAGGCCAGTCAGCCCCTCTCGAGCCTGTTGCACAGGAACAGGAGGAGGCCATTCCTCCCCTCTCGAGCCTGTTACACAGGAACAGGAAGAGGCCCATTCAGCCCCTCTTGAGTCTGTTACACAGGAACAGGAGGAGGCCATTCCTCCCCTCTCGAGCCTGTTACACAGGAACAGGTGGAGGCCCATTCAGCCCCTCTCAAGCCTGTTACACAGGAACAGGAGGAGGTCCATTCAGCCCCTCTAGAGCCTGTTACACAGGAACATGAGGATCCCATTCAGCAGCTCTCGAGCCTGTTACACAGGAACAGGAGAAGGCACATTCAGCCCCTCTCGAGCCTGTTACACAGGAACAGGAGGAGGCCCATTCAGCCCCTCTCGAGCCTGTTACACAGGAACAGGAGGATCCCATTCAGCCCATCTCGAGCCTGTTACTCAGGAACAGGAGGAGGCCCATTCAGCACATCTCGAGCCTGTTTCACAGGAACAGGATGAGGCCCATTCAGCCCCTCTCGAGCCTGTTACACAGGAAGAGGAGGAGGCCATTCAGCCCCTCTCGAGCCTGTTACACAGGAACAGGAGGAGGCCCATTCAACCCCTCTTGAGTCTGTTACACAGGAAAAGGAGGATCCCATTCTGCCCCTCTTGAGCCTGTTGCACAGGAACAGGAGGAGGTTAATTCAGCCCCTCTCGAGCCTGTTAGACAGGAACTGGAGGATGACCGCTCAGCCCCTCTCGAGCCTGTTAGACAGGAACAGGAGGAGGCCATTCAGCTCCTCTCGATTCTGTTACACAGGAACAGGAGGAGGCCCAATCAGCCCCTCTCGAGCCTGTTAAACAGGAAAAGGAGGATCCCATTCAGCCCCTCTCGAGCCTGTTACACAGGAACAGGAGGAGGCCCCATTCAGCCCCTCTCGAGCCTGTTACACAGGAACAGGAGGAGGTCCATTCAACCCTTCTCGAGCCTGTTACACAGGTACAGGAGGAGGCCCATTCAGCCCCTCTCGAGCCTGTTACACAGGAATAGGAGTTGGCCCAATTAGCCCCTCTCGAGCCTGTTACACAGGAACAGGAGGAGCCATTCAGCCCCTCTCGAGCCTGTTACACAGGAATAGGAGGAGGCCCATTCAGCCCCTCTCGAGCCTGTTACACAGGAACAGGAGGATCCCATTCAGCAGCTCTCCAGCCTGTTACACAGGAACAGGAGAAGGCCATTCAGCCCCTCTCAAACCTGTTACACAGCAACAGGAGGAGGCCATTCAGCCCCTCTCGAGCCTGTTACACTGGAACAGGAGGAGGCCTTTCAACTCCTCTCGAGCCTGTTACACAGGAACAGGAGGAGCCCCAGTCGGTCCCTCTCGAGCCTGTTACACTGGAACAGGAGGAGGCCTTTCAACTCCTCTCGAGCCTGTTACACAGGAACAGGAGGAGCCCCATTCGGTCCCTCTCGAGCCTGTTACACAGGAATAGGAGGAGGCCCATTCAGCCCCTCTCGAGCCAGTTACACAGGAACAGGAGGATCCCATTCAGCAGCTCTCCAGCCTGTTACACAGGAACAGGAGAAGGCCCATTCAGCCCCTCACTAGCCTGTTACACAGGAACAGGATGAAGCCATTCAGCCCCTCTCGAGCCTGTTACAGAGGAACAGGAGGAGGCCATTCAGCCCCTCTCGAGCCTGTTACACAGGAACAGGAGGAGCCTCATTCCGCTCCTCTCGAGGCTGTTACACAGGAACAGGAGGAGGCCATTCAGCCCCTCTCAAACCTGTTACACAGCAACAGGAGGAGGCCATTCAGCCCCTCTCGAGCCTGTTGCACTGGAACAGGAGGAGGCCTTTCAACTCCTCTCGAGCATGTTACACAGGAACAGGAGGATCCCATTCAGCCCCTCTCGAGTGTGTTACACAGGAACAGGAGGAGGTCATTCAGCCCCTCTCGAGCCTGTTACACAGGAACAGGAGGAGCCCCATTCAGCCCCTCTCGAGCCTGTTACACAGGAACAGTTGGAGGCCCAATCAGCCCCTCTCGAGCCTGTTACAAAGAAATAGGAGGAGGCCATTCAGCCCCTCTCGAGCCTGTCACCCAGGAACAGGAGGAGACCCATTCAGCCCCTCTCGAGCCTGTTACACAGGAACAGTAGGAGGCCATTCAGCCCCTCTCGAGCCTGTTACACAGGAACAGTTGGAGGCCATTCAGCCCCTCTCGAGTCTGTTACACAGGAACAGGAGGAGGCCCATTCAGCCCATCTCGAGCCTGTTACACAGGAACAGGACGAGGCCCATTCAGCCCATCTCGAGCCTGTGACACAGGAACATGAGGCAGACCATTCAGCCCCTCTCGAGCCTGTTAAACAGGAACAGTAGGAAGCCATTCAGCCCCTCTCGAGCCTGTTACACAGGAACAGGAGGTGGCCCATTCAGCCCCTCTCGAGCCTGTTACACAGGGACAGGAGGAGGCCATTCAGCCCCTCTCGAAACTGTTACAAAAGAACAGGAGGAGGCCATTCAGCCCCTTTGATTCTGTTACACAGGAACAGTAGGAGACCAGTCAGCTCCTCTTGAGCGTGTTACACAGGAACAGGAGGAGGCCATTCAGCCCCTCTCGAGCCTGTTACACAGAAGGAGGAGGAGGCCATTTGGCCCATCACAAGCCTGTTGCACAGGAACAGGAGGAGGCCATTCAGCCCCTCTCGAGCCTGTTAAAAAGGGACAGGAGGAGTCCATTCAGCCCCTCTGGATCATGTTCCACAGGATCATGAGGAGGCCATTCAGCCCTTGTTCAGCCTGTTACACAGGAACAGGAGGTACCAATCAGCCCCTCTCGAGCCTGATACACAGGAACAGGAGGAGGCCCATTCAGCCCCTCTTGAGCCTGATACACAGGAACAGGAGGAGACCATTCAGCCCCTCTCGAGCCTGTTACACAGGAACAGGAGGTGTCCATTCAGCCCCTCTCGAGCCTGTGACACAGGAACAGGAGGAGGCCCATTCAGCCCCTCTCGAGCCTGTTACACAGGAACAGGAGGAGACCATTCAGCCCCTCTGGAGCCTCTTACACACGAACAGGAGGAGGCCATTCAGCCCCTCTCGAGCCTGTTACACAGGAACGGGAGGATCCCATTCAGACCCTCTCGAGCCTGTACCGCAGGAACAGGAGGAGGCTGTTCAGCACCTCTCGAGCCTGTTAAACAGTGACAGGACAAGGCCCATTCAGACCCTCTCGAGCCTGTTACACAGCAACAGTAGGAGGACCATTCAGCCCCTTTAAACCTGTTACAAAGGAACAGGAGGAGGCCCATTCAGCCCCTCTGGAGCCTGTTACACAGGAACTGGAGGAGGCCATTCAGCCCTCTCGAGCCTGTTACACAGCAACAGGAGGAGGTCATTCAGCTCCTCTTGAGCGTGTTACACAGGAACAGGAGGAGGCCATTCAGCCCCTCTCGAGCCTGTTACACAGCAACAGGAGCAGGACCATTCAGCCCCGCTCGAGCCTGTTACGCAGGAACAGGAGGAGGCCATTCAACCCCTCTCGAGCCTGTTACACAGGAACAGGAAGAGGCCATTCAGACCCACTCGAGCCTGTTACACAGGAACAGTAGAAGGCCATTCAGCCCCTCTCGAGCCTGTTAAACAGGAACAGGAGGAGGCCATTCAGCCCCTTTGAGCCTGTTACACAGGAACCGTAGGAGGCCATTCAGATCCTCTCAAGCCTGTTACACAGGAACAGGAGGTGCCCATTCAGCCCCTCTGGAGCCTGTTACACAGGAACTGGAGGAGGCCATTCACCCCTCTCGAGCCTGTTACACAGCAACAGGAGGAAGCCATTCAGCCCCTCTCGAACCTGTTACACAGGAACAGGAGGAGTCCATTCAGCCCCTCTCGAGCCTGTCGCCCATGAACAGGAGGAGGCCTATTCAGCGTCTCTCGAGCCTGTTACACAGAAACAGGAGGAGGCCAGTCAGCCCCTCTCGAGCCTGTTGCACAGGAACAGGAGGAGGCCATTCCTCCCCTCTCGAGCCTGTTACACAGGAACAGGAAGAGGCCCATTCAGCCCCTCTTGAGTCTGTTACACAGGAACAGGAGGAGGCCATTCCTCCCCTCTCGAGCCTGTTACACAGGAACAGGTGGAGGCCCATTCAGCCCCTCTCAAGCCTGTTACACAGGAACAGGAGGAGGTCCATTCAGCCCCTCTAGAGCCTGTTACACAGGAACATGAGGATCCCATTCAGCAGCTCTCGAGCCTGTTACACAGGAACAGGAGAAGGCACATTCAGCCCCTCTCGAGCCTGTTACACAGGAACAGGAGGAGGCCCATTCAGCCCCTCTCGAGCCTGTTACACAGGAACAGGAGGATCCCATTCAGCCCATCTCGAGCCTGTTACTCAGGAACAGGAGGAGGCCCATTCAGCACATCTCGAGCCTGTTTCACAGGAACAGGCTGAGGCCCATTCAGCCCCTCTCGAGCCTGTTACACAGGAAGAGGAGGAGGCCATTCAGCCCCTCTCGAGCCTGTTACACAGGAACAGGAGGAGGCCCATTCAACCCCTCTTGAGTCTGTTACACAGGAAAAGGAGGATCCCATTCTGCCCCTCTTGAGCCTGTTGCACAGGAACAGGAGGAGGTTAATTCAGCCCCTCTCGAGCCTGTTAGACAGGAACTGGAGGATGACCGCTCAGCCCCTCTCGAGCCTGTTACACAGGAACAGGAGGAGGCCATTCAGCTCCTCTCGATTCTGTTACACAGGAACAGGAGGAGGCCCAATCAGCCCCTCTCGAGCCTGTTAAACAGGAAAAGGAGGATCCCATTCAGCCCCTCTCGAGCCTGTTACACAGGAACAGGAGGAGGCCCCATTCAGCCCCTCTCGAGCCTGTTACACAGGAACAGGAGGAGGTCCATTCAACCCTTCTCGAGCCTGTTACACAGGTACAGGAGGAGGCCCATTCAGCCCCTCTCGAGCCTGTTACACAGGAATAGGAGTTGGCCCAATTAGCCCCTCTCGAGCCTGTTACACAGGAACAGGAGGAGCCATTCAGCCCCTCTCGAGCCTGTTACACAGGAATAGGAGGAGGCCCATTCAGCCCCTCTCGAGCCTGTTACACAGGAACAGGAGGATCCCATTCAGCAGCTCTCCAGCCTGTTACACAGGAACAGGAGAAGGCCATTCAGCCCCTCTCAAACCTGTTACACAGCAACAGGAGGAGGCCATTCAGCCCCTCTCGAGCCTGTTACACTGGAACAGGAGGAGGCCTTTCAACTCCTCTCGAGCCTGTTACACAGGAACAGGAGGAGCCCCAGTCGGTCCCTCTCGAGCCTGTTACACTGGAACAGGAGGAGGCCTTTCAACTCCTCTCGAGCCTGTTACACAGGAACAGGAGGAGCCCCATTCGGTCCCTCTCGAGCCTGTTACACAGGAATAGGAGGAGGCCCATTCAGCCCCTCTCGAGCCTGTTACACAGGAACAGGAGGATCCCATTCAGCAGCTCTCCAGCCTGTTACACAGGAACAGGAGAAGGCCCATTCAGCCCCTCACTAGCCTGTTACACAGGAACAGGATGAAGCCATTCAGCCCCTCTCGAGCCTGTTACAGAGGAACAGGAGGAGGCCATTCAGCCCCTCTCGAGCCTGTTACACAGGAACAGGAGGAGCCTCATTCCGCTCCTCTCGAGGCTGTTACACAGGAACAGGAGGAGGCCATTCAGCCCCTCTCAAACCTGTTACACAGCAACAGGAGGAGGCCATTCAGCCCCTCTCGAGCCTGTTGCACTGGAACAGGAGGAGGCCTTTCAACTCCTCTCGAGCATGTTACACAGGAACAGGAGGATCCCATTCAGCCCCTCTCGAGTGTGTTACACAGGAACAGGAGGAGGTCATTCAGCCCCTCTCGAGCCTGTTACACAGGAACAGGAGGAGGCCCATTCAGCCCCTCTCGAGCCTGTTACACAGGAACAGTTGGAGGCCCAATCAGCCCCTCTCGAGCCTGTTACAAAGAAATAGGAGGAGGCCATTCAGCCCCTCTCGAGCCTGTCACCCAGGAACAGGAGGAGACCCATTCAGCCCCTCTCGAGCCTGTTACACAGGAACAGTAGGAGGCCATTCAGCCCCTCTCGAGCCTGTTACACAGGAACAGTTGGAGGCCATTCAGCCCCTCTCGAGTCTGTTACACAGGAACAGGAGGAGGCCCATTCAGCCCATCTCGAGCCTGTTACACAGGAACAGGACGAGGCCCATTCAGCCCCTCTCGAGCCTGTGACACAGGAACATGAGGCAGACCATTCAGCCCCTCTCGAGCCTGTTAAACAAGAACAGTAGGAAGCCATTCAGCCCCTCTCGAGCCTGTTACACAGGAACAGGAGGTGGCCCATTCAGCCCCTCTCGAGCCTGTTACACAGGAACAGGAGGAGGCCATTCAGCCCCTCTCGAACCTGTTACAAAAGAACAGGAGGAGGCCATTCAGCCCCTTTGATTCTGTTACACAGGAACAGTAGGAGACCAGTCAGCTCCTCTTGAGCGTGTTACACAGGAACAGGAGGAGGCCATTCAGCCCCTCTCGAGCCTGTTACACAGAAGGAGGAGGAGGCCATTTGGCCCATCACAAGCCTGTTGCACAGGAACAGGAGGAGGCCATTCAGCCCCTCTCGAGCCTGTTAAAAAGGGACAGGAGGAGTCCATTCAGCCCCTCTGGAGCATGTTCCACAGGATCATGAGGAGGCCATTCAGCCCTTGTTCAGCCTGTTACACAGGAACAGGAGGTACCAATCAGCCCCTCTCGAGCCTGATACACAGGAACAGGAGGAGGCCCATTCAGCCCCTCTCGAGCCTGATACACAGGAACAGGAGGAGACCATTCAGCCCCTCTCGAGCCTGTTACACAGGAACAGGAGGTGTCCATTCAGCCCCTCTCGAGCCTGTGACACAGGAACAGGAGGAGGCCCATTCAGCCCCTCTCAAGCCTGTTACACAGGAACAGGAGGAGACCATTCAGCCCCTCTGGAGCCTCTTACACACGAACAGGAGGAGGCCATTCAGCCCCTCTCGAGCCTGTTACACAGGAACGGGAGGATCCCATTCAGACCCTCTCGAGCCTGTACCGCAGGAACAGGAGGAGGCTGTTCAGCACCTCTCGAGCCTGTTAAACAGTGACAGGACAAGGCCCATTCAGACCCTCTCGAGCCTGTTACACAGCAACAGTAGGAGGACCATTCAGCCCCTTTAAACCTGTTACAAAGGAACAGGAGGAGGCCCATTCAGCCCCTCTGGAGCCTGTTACACAGGAACTGGAGGAGGCCATTCAGCCCTCTCGAGCCTGTTACACAGCAACAGGAGGAGGTCATTCAGCTCCTCTTGAGCGTGTTACACAGGAACAGGAGGAGGCCATTCAGCCCCTCTCGAGCCTGTTACACAGCAACAGGAGCAGGACCATTCAGCCCCGCTCGAGCCTGTTACGCAGGAACAGGAGGAGGCCATTCAACCCCTCTCGAGCCTGTTACACAGGAACAGGAAGAGGCCATTCAGACCCACTCGAGCCTGTTACACAGGAACAGTAGAAGGCCATTCAGCCCCTCTCGAGCCTGTTAAACAGGAACAGGAGGAGGCCATTCAGCCCCTTTGAGCCTGTTACACAGGAACCGTAGGAGGCCATTCAGATCCTCTCAAGCCTGTTACACAGGAACAGGAGGTGCCCATTCAGCCCCTCTGGAGCCTGTTACACAGGAACTGGAGGAGGCCATTCACCCCTCTCGAGCCTGTTACACAGCAACAGGAGGAAGCCATTCAGCCCCTCTCGAACCTGTTACACAGGAACAGGAGGAGTCCATTCAGCCCCTCTCGAGCCTGTCGCCCATGAACAGGAGGAGGCCTATTCAGCGTCTCTCGAGCCTGTTACACAGAAACAGGAGGAGGCCAGTCAGCCCCTCTCGAGCCTGTTGCACAGGAACAGGAGGAGGCCATTCCTCCCCTCTCGAGCCTGTTACACAGGAACAGGAAGAGGCCCATTCAGCCCCTCTTGAGTCTGTTACACAGGAACAGGAGGAGGCCATTCCTCCCCTCTCGAGCCTGTTACACAGGAACAGGTGGAGGCCCATTCAGCCCCTCTCAAGCCTGTTACACAGGAACAGGAGGAGGTCCATTCAGCCCCTCTAGAGCCTGTTACACAGGAACATGAGGATCCCATTCAGCAGCTCTCGAGCCTGTTACACAGGAACAGGAGAAGGCACATTCAGCCCCTCTCGAGCCTGTTACACAGGAACAGGAGGAGGCCCATTCAGCCCCTCTCGAGCCTGTTACACAGGAACAGGAGGATCCCATTCAGCCCATCTCGAGCCTGTTACTCAGGAACAGGAGGAGGCCCATTCAGCACATCTCGAGCCTGTTTCACAGGAACAGGATGAGGCCCATTCAGCCCCTCTCGAGCCTGTTACACAGGAAGAGGAGGAGGCCATTCAGCCCCTCTCGAGCCTGTTACACAGGAACAGGAGGAGGCCCATTCAACCCCTCTTGAGTCTGTTACACAGGAAAAGGAGGATCCCATTCTGCCCCTCTTGAGCCTGTTGCACAGGAACAGGAGGAGGTTAATTCAGCCCCTCTCGAGCCTGTTAGACAGGAACTGGAGGATGACCGCTCAGCCCCTCTCGAGCCTGTTAGACAGGAACAGGAGGAGGCCATTCAGCTCCTCTCGATTCTGTTACACAGGAACAGGAGGAGGCCCAATCAGCCCCTCTCGAGCCTGTTAAACAGGAAAAGGAGGATCCCATTCAGCCCCTCTCGAGCCTGTTACACAGGAACAGGAGGAGGCCCCATTCAGCCCCTCTCGAGCCTGTTACACAGGAACAGGAGGAGGTCCATTCAACCCTTCTCGAGCCTGTTACACAGGTACAGGAGGAGGCCCATTCAGCCCCTCTCGAGCCTGTTACACAGGAATAGGAGTTGGCCCAATTAGCCCCTCTCGAGCCTGTTACACAGGAACAGGAGGAGCCATTCAGCCCCTCTCGAGCCTGTTACACAGGAATAGGAGGAGGCCCATTCAGCCCCTCTCGAGCCTGTTACACAGGAACAGGAGGATCCCATTCAGCAGCTCTCCAGCCTGTTACACAGGAACAGGAGAAGGCCATTCAGCCCCTCTCAAACCTGTTACACAGCAACAGGAGGAGGCCATTCAGCCCCTCTCGAGCCTGTTACACTGGAACAGGAGGAGGCCTTTCAACTCCTCTCGAGCCTGTTACACAGGAACAGGAGGAGCCCCAGTCGGTCCCTCTCGAGCCTGTTACACTGGAACAGGAGGAGGCCTTTCAACTCCTCTCGAGCCTGTTACACAGGAACAGGAGGAGCCCCATTCGGTCCCTCTCGAGCCTGTTACACAGGAATAGGAGGAGGCCCATTCAGCCCCTCTCGAGCCAGTTACACAGGAACAGGAGGATCCCATTCAGCAGCTCTCCAGCCTGTTACACAGGAACAGGAGAAGGCCCATTCAGCCCCTCACTAGCCTGTTACACAGGAACAGGATGAAGCCATTCAGCCCCTCTCGAGCCTGTTACAGAGGAACAGGAGGAGGCCATTCAGCCCCTCTCGAGCCTGTTACACAGGAACAGGAGGAGCCTCATTCCGCTCCTCTCGAGGCTGTTACACAGGAACAGGAGGAGGCCATTCAGCCCCTCTCAAACCTGTTACACAGCAACAGGAGGAGGCCATTCAGCCCCTCTCGAGCCTGTTGCACTGGAACAGGAGGAGGCCTTTCAACTCCTCTCGAGCATGTTACACAGGAACAGGAGGATCCCATTCAGCCCCTCTCGAGTGTGTTACACAGGAACAGGAGGAGGTCATTCAGCCCCTCTCGAGCCTGTTACACAGGAACAGGAGGAGCCCCATTCAGCCCCTCTCGAGCCTGTTACACAGGAACAGTTGGAGGCCCAATCAGCCCCTCTCGAGCCTGTTACAAAGAAATAGGAGGAGGCCATTCAGCCCCTCTCGAGCCTGTCACCCAGGAACAGGAGGAGACCCATTCAGCCCCTCTCGAGCCTGTTACACAGGAACAGTAGGAGGCCATTCAGCCCCTCTCGAGCCTGTTACACAGGAACAGTTGGAGGCCATTCAGCCCCTCTCGAGTCTGTTACACAGGAACAGGAGGAGGCCCATTCAGCCCATCTCGAGCCTGTTACACAGGAACAGGACGAGGCCCATTCAGCCCATCTCGAGCCTGTGACACAGGAACATGAGGCAGACCATTCAGCCCCTCTCGAGCCTGTTAAACAGGAACAGTAGGAAGCCATTCAGCCCCTCTCGAGCCTGTTACACAGGAACAGGAGGTGGCCCATTCAGCCCCTCTCGAGCCTGTTACACAGGGACAGGAGGAGGCCATTCAGCCCCTCTCGAAACTGTTACAAAAGAACAGGAGGAGGCCATTCAGCCCCTTTGATTCTGTTACACAGGAACAGTAGGAGACCAGTCAGCTCCTCTTGAGCGTGTTACACAGGAACAGGAGGAGGCCATTCAGCCCCTCTCGAGCCTGTTACACAGAAGGAGGAGGAGGCCATTTGGCCCATCACAAGCCTGTTGCACAGGAACAGGAGGAGGCCATTCAGCCCCTCTCGAGCCTGTTAAAAAGGGACAGGAGGAGTCCATTCAGCCCCTCTGGATCATGTTCCACAGGATCATGAGGAGGCCATTCAGCCCTTGTTCAGCCTGTTACACAGGAACAGGAGGTACCAATCAGCCCCTCTCGAGCCTGATACACAGGAACAGGAGGAGGCCCATTCAGCCCCTCTTGAGCCTGATACACAGGAACAGGAGGAGACCATTCAGCCCCTCTCGAGCCTGTTACACAGGAACAGGAGGTGTCCATTCAGCCCCTCTCGAGCCTGTGACACAGGAACAGGAGGAGGCCCATTCAGCCCCTCTCGAGCCTGTTACACAGGAACAGGAGGAGACCATTCAGCCCCTCTGGAGCCTCTTACACACGAACAGGAGGAGGCCATTCAGCCCCTCTCGAGCCTGTTACACAGGAACGGGAGGATCCCATTCAGACCCTCTCGAGCCTGTACCGCAGGAACAGGAGGAGGCTGTTCAGCACCTCTCGAGCCTGTTAAACAGTGACAGGACAAGGCCCATTCAGACCCTCTCGAGCCTGTTACACAGCAACAGTAGGAGGACCATTCAGCCCCTTTAAACCTGTTACAAAGGAACAGGAGGAGGCCCATTCAGCCCCTCTGGAGCCTGTTACACAGGAACTGGAGGAGGCCATTCAGCCCTCTCGAGCCTGTTACACAGCAACAGGAGGAGGTCATTCAGCTCCTCTTGAGCGTGTTACACAGGAACAGGAGGAGGCCATTCAGCCCCTCTCGAGCCTGTTACACAGCAACAGGAGCAGGACCATTCAGCCCCGCTCGAGCCTGTTACTCTGGAACAGGAGAAGGCCCATTCAGCCCCGCTCGAGCCTGTTACACAGGAACAGGAGGAGGCCATTCAGCGCCTCTCGAGCCTGTTACGCAGGAACAGGAGGAGGCCATTCAACCCCTCTCGAGCCTGTTACACAGGAACAGGAAGAGGCCATTCAGACCCACTCGAGCCTGTTACACAGGAACAGTAGAAGGCCATTCAGCCCCTCTCGAGCCTGTTAAACAGGAACAGGAGGAGGCCATTCAGCCCCTTTGAGCCTGTTACACAGGAACCGTAGGAGGCCATTCAGATCCTCTCAAGCCTGTTACACAGGAACAGGAGGAGCCTTATTCCGACCCTCTCGAGCCTGTTACACAGGAACAGGAGGTGCCCATTCAGCCCCTCTCGAGCCTGTTACACAGGAACTGGAGGAGGCCATTCACCCCTCTCGAGCCTGTTACACAGCAACAGGAGGAAGCCATTCAGCCCCTCTCGAACCTGTTACACAGGAACAGGAGGAGTCCATTCAGCCCCTCTCGAGCCTGTCGCCCATGAACAGGAGGAGGCCTATTTAGCGTCTCTCGAGCCTGTTACACAGAAACAGGAGGAGGCCAGTCAGCCCCTCTCGAGCCTGTTGCACAGGAACAGGAGGAGGCCATTCCTCCCCTCTCGAGCCTGTTACACAGGAACAGGAAGAGGCCCATTCAGCCCCTCTTGAGTCTGTTACACAGGAACAGGAGGAGGCCATTCCTCCCCTCTCGAGCCTGTTACACAGGAACAGGTGGAGGCCCATTCAGCCCCTCTCAAGCCTGTTACACAGGAACAGGAGGAGGTCCATTCAGCCCCTCTAGAGCCTGTTACACAGGAACATGAGGATCCCATTCAGCAGCTCTCGAGCCTGTTACACAGGAACAGGAGAAGGCACATTCAGCCCCTCTCGAGCCTGTTACACAGGAACAGGAGGAGGCCCATTCAGCCCCCTCTCGAGCCTGTTACACAGGAACAGGAGGATCCCATTCAGCCCATCTCGAGCCTGTTGCACAGGAACAGGAGGAGGTTAATTCAGCCCCTCTCGAGCCTGTTAGACAGGAACTGGAGGATGACCGCTCAGCCCCCTCTCGAGCCTGTTACACAGGAACAGGAGGAGGCCAATCAGCCCCTCTCGAGCCTGTTAAACAGGAACAGTAGGAAGCCATTCAGCCCCTCTCGAGCCTGTTACACAGGAACAGGAGGAGCACATTCAGCCCCTCTCGAGCCTGTTACACAGGAACAGGAGGAGGCCATTCAGCCCCCTCTCGAGCCTGTTACACAGGAACTGGAGGAGGCCATTTAGCCCCTCTCGAGCCTGTTACACAGGAACAGGAGGAGGCCCATTCAGCCCCTCTTGTGTCTGTTACACAGGAAAAGGAGGATCCCATTCTGCCCCTCTTGAGCCTGTTACACAGGAACAGGAGGAGGCCCAATCAGCCCCTCTCGAACCTCCTAGACACAGGAACAGGAGGAAGACCATTCAGCCCCTATCGAGCCTGTTCCACAGCAACAGGAGGAGGCCCATTCAGCCCCTCTCGAGCCTGTTACAAAGAAATAGGAGGAGGCCATTCAGCCCCTCTCGAGCCTGTCGCCCAGGAACAGGAGGAGGCCCATTCGGTCGCTCTCGAGCCTGTTACACAGGAACAGTAGGAGGCCATTCAGCCACTCTCGAGCCTGTTACACAGGAACAGGAGGAGGCCCATTCAGCCCATCTCGAGCCTGTTACTCAGGAACAGGAGGAGGCCCATTCAGCACATCTCGAGCCTGTTACACAGGAACAGGAGGAGGCCCATTCAGCCCCTCTCGAGCCTGTTACACAGGAACAGGAGGAGGCCATTCAGCCCCTCTCGAGCCTGTTACACAGGAACAGGATTTGGCCATTCAGCCCCTCTCGAGCCTGTTACACAGGAACAGGAGGAGGCCCATTCAACCCCTCTCGAGCCTGTTACACAGGAACAGGAGGAGGCCCATTCAGCCCCTCTCGAGCCTGTGACACAGGCACAGGAGGAGGACCTTTCAGCCTCTCTCGAGCCTGTTACACAGGAACAGGAGGAGGCCCATTCAGCCCCTCTTGAGTCTGTTACACAGGAAAAGGAGGATCCCATTCTGCCCCTCTTGAGCCTGTTGCACAGGAACTGGAGGAGGCCATTCAGCCCCTCTCGAGCCTGTCGCCCAGGAACAGGGGGAGGCCCATTCGGTCCCTCTCGAGCCTGTTCAACAGGAAGAGGAGGAGGACATTCAGCCCCTCTCGAGCCTTTTACACAGGAACAGTAGGAGGCCATTCAGTCCCTCTCGAGCCGGTTACACAGGAACAGGAGGAGGCCATTCAGCCCCTCTCGAGCCTGTTACACAGGAACAGGAGGAGGCCGTTCAGCCCCTCTCGAGCCTGTTACACAGGAACAGGAGGTGGCCATTCAGCCCCTCTCGAGCCTGTTACACAGGAACAGGAGGAGGCCCATTCAACCCCTCCTGAGTCTGTTACACAGGAAAAGGAGGATCCCATTCTGCCCCTCTTGAGCCTGTTGCACAGGAACAGGAGGAGGTTAATTCATCCCCTCTCGAGACTGTTACACAGGAACAGGAGGATGACCGCTCAGCCCCTCTCGAGCCTGTTACACAGGAACAGGAGGAGGCCCAATCAGCCCCTCTCGAACCTCCTAGACACAGGAACAGGAGGAAGACCGTTCAGCCCCTCTCGAGCCTGTTACACAGGAACAGGAGGAGGCCCATTCAGCCCCTCTCGAGCCTGTTACAAAGAAATAGGAGGAGGCCATTCAGCCCCTCTCGAGCCTGTCGCCCAGGAACAGGGGGAGGCCCATTCGGTCCCTCTCGAGCCTGTTCAACAGGAAGAGGAGGAGGCCATTCAGCCCCTCTCGAGCCTTTTACACAGGAACAGTAGGAGTCCATTCAGTCCCTCTCGAGCCTGTTCCACAGGAACAGGAGGAGGCCATTCAGCCCCTCTCGAGCCTGTTACTCAGGAACAGGAGGAGGCCCATTCAGCCCCTCTCGAGCCTGTTACACAGGAACAGGAGGAGGCCATTCAGCCCCTCTCGAGCCTGTTACACAGGAACAGGAGGTGGCCATTCAGCCCCTCTCGAGCCTGTTACACAGGAACAGGAGGAGGCCCATTCAACCCCTCTTGAGTCTGTTACACAGGAAAATGAGGATCCCATTCAGCCCCTCTCGAGCCTGGTAGACAGGAACAGGAGGATGACCGCTCAGCCCCTCTCGAGCCTGTTACACAGGAACAGGAGGAGGCCCATTCAGCCCCTCTCGAGCCTCTTACACAGGAACAGGAGGAGGCCATTCAGCTCCTCTCGATTCTGTTACACAGGAACAGGAGGAGGCCCAATCAGCCCCTCTCGTACCTCATAGACACAGGAACAGGAGGAAGACCATTCAGCCCCTCTCGAGCCTGTCGCCCAGGAACAGGAGGAGGTTCATTCGGTCTCTCTCGAGCCCGCTACACAGGAACAGTAGGAGGCCATTCAGCCCCTCTCGAGCCTGTTACACAGGAACAGTTGGAGGCCATTCAGCCCCTCTCGAGCCTGTTGCACAGGAACAGGAGGAGGCCCATTCAGCCCCTCTCGAGCCTGTTACACAGGAACAGGAGGTGGCCATTCAGCCCCTCTCGAGCCTGTTACACAGGAACAGGAGGAGGCCCATTCAACCCCTCTCGAGCCTGTTACACAGGAACAGGATGTGGCCATTCAGCCCCTCTCGAGCCTGTGACACAGGAACAGGAGGAGGACCTTTCAGCCTCTCTCGAGCCTGTTAAACAGGAACAGAAGGAATCCAGTCAGCCCCTCTCGAGCCTGTTACACAGGAACAGGAGGAGGCCATTCAGCCCCTCTCGAGCCTGTTACACAGGAACAGGAGGAGGCCCATTCTGCCCCTCTTGAGCCTGTTGCACAGGAACAGGAGGAGGTTAATTCATCCCCTCTCGAGCCTGTTAGACAGGAACAGGAGGATGACCGCTCAGCCCCTCTCGAGACTGTTACACAGAAACAGGAGGAGGCCCATTCAGCCCCTCTCGAGCCTGTTACACAGGAACAGGAGGAGGCCATTCAGCCCCTCTCGATTCTGTTACACAGGAACAGGAGGAGGCCCAATCAGCCCCTCTCGAACCTCCTAGACACAGGAATAGGAGGAAGACCATTCAGCCTCCCTCGAGCCTGTTCCACAGGAACAGGAGGAGGCCCATTCAGCCCCTCTCGAGCCTGTTACAAAGAAATAGGAGGAGGCCATTCAGCCCCTCTCGAGCCTGTCGCCCAGGAACAGGAGGAGACCCATTCGGTCCCTCTCGAGCCTGTTACACAGGAACAGTAGGAGGCCATTCAGCCCCTTTTGAGCCTGTTACACAGGAACAGTTGGAGGCCATTCAGCCCCTCTCGAGTCTGTTACACAGGAACAGGAGGAGGCCCATTCAGCCCATCTCGAGCCTGTTACACAGGAACAGGAGGAGGCCCATTCAGCCCCTCTCGAGCCTGTGACACAGGAACATGAGGCAGACCATTCAGCCCCTCTCGAGCCTGTTAAACAGGAACAGTAGGAAGACATTCAGCCCCTCTCGAGCCTGTTACACAGGAACAGGTGGAGGCCCATTCAGCCCCTCTCGAGCCTGTTACACAGGAACAGGAGGAGGCCATTCAGCCCCCTCTCGAACCTGTTACAAAGGAACAGGACGAGGCCATTCAGCCCCTTTGATTCTGTTACACAGGAACAGTAGGAGACCAGTCAGACCCTCTTGAGCGTGTTACACAGGAACAGGAGGAGGCCATTCAGCCCCTCTCGAGCCTGTTACACAGAAGGAGGAGGAGGCCATTTGGCCCATCACAAGCCTGTTGCACAGGAACAGGAGGAGGCCATTCAGCCCCTCTCGAGCCTTTTACACAAGAACAGGTGGAGGCCCATTCAGACCCTCTCGAGTCTGTTACAAAGGAACAGGAGGATCCCATCCAGCCCCTCTTGAGCCTGTTAAAAAGGGACAGGAGGAGGCCATTTAGCCCCTCTGGAGCATGTTCCACAGGATCAAGAGGAGGTCATTCAGCCCTTGGTCAGCCTGTTACACAGGAACAGGAGGTACCAATCAGCCCCTCTCGAGCCTGTGACACAGGAACAGGAGGAGGCCCATTCAGCCCCTCTGGAGCCTGTTACACAGGAACGGGAGGATCCCATTCATACCCTCTCGAGCCTGTTACACAGGAAGAGGAGGAGGCTGTTTCAGCACCTCTCGAGCCTGTTAAACAGTGACAGGACAAGGCCCATTCAGACACTCTCGAGCCTGTTACACAGCAACAGTAGGAGGACCATTCAGCCCCTTTAAACCTGTTACAAAGGAACAGGAGGAGGCCCATTCAGCCCCTTTAACCCTGTTACAAAGGAACAGGAGGAGGCCCATTCAGCCCCTCCGGAGCTTGTTACACAGGAACTGGAGGAGCCCATTCACCCCTCTCGAGCCTGTTACACAGCAACAGGAGGAGGCCATTCAGCTCCTCTTGAGCGTGCTACACAGCAACAGGAGCAGGACCATTCAGCCCCCGCTCGAGCCTGTTACTCTGGAACAGGAGGAGGCCCATTCAGCCCCGCTCGAGCCTGTTACACAGGAACAGGAGGAGGCCATTCAGCGCCTCTCGAGCCTGTTACGCAGGAACAGGAGGAGGCCATTCAGCCCCTCTCGAGCCTGTTAAACAGGAACAGGAGGAGGCCATTCAGCCCCTTTGAGCCTGTTACACAGGAACAGTAGGAGGCCATTCAGTTCCTCTCAAGCCTGTTACACAGGAACAGGAGGAGGCCATTCAGCCCCTCTCGAGCCTGTTACACAGGAACAGGAGGAGGCCCATTCAGCCTCTCTGGAGCCTGTTACACAGGAACTGGAGGATGCCATTCACCCCTCTCGAGCCTGTTACACAGCAACAGGAGGAAGCCATTCAGCCCCTTTAAACCTGTTACAAAGGAACAGGAGGAGGCCCATTCAGCCCCTTTAACCCTGTTACACAGGAACAGGAAGAGGCCATTCAGACCCACTCGAGCCTGTTACACAGGAACAGTAGAAGGCCATTCAGCCCCTCTCGAGCCTGTTAAACAGGAACAGGAGGAGGCCATTCAGCCCCTTTGAGCCTGTTACACAGGAACAGTAGGAGGCCATTCAGTTCCTCTCAAGCCTGTTACACAGGAACAGGAGGAGGCCATTCAGCCCCTCTCGAGCCTGTTACACAGGAACAGGAGGAGGCCCATTCAGCCCCTCTGGAGCCTGTTACACAGGAACTGGAGGAGGCCATTCACCCCTCTCGAGCCTGTTACACAGCAACAGGAGGAAGCCATTCAGCCCCTCTCGAACCTGTTACACAGGAACAGGAGGAGTCCATTCAGCCCCTCTCGAGCCTGTTACACAGGAACAGGAGGTGGCCATTCAGCCCCTCTCGAGCCTGTTACACAGGAACAGGAGGAGGCCCATTCAGCCCCTCTTGAGTCTGTTACACAGGAAAAGGAGGATCCCATTCTGCCCCTCTTGAGCCTGTTGCACAGGAACAGGAGGAGGTTAATTCAGCCCCTCTCGAGCCTGTTAGACAGGAACAGGAGGATGACCCGCTCAGCCCCTCTCGAGACTGTTACACAGGAACAGGAGGAGGCCCATTCAGCCCCTTTAAAACCTGTTACAAAGGAACAGGAGGAGGCCCATTCAGCCCCTCTGGAGCCTGTTACACAGGAACTGGAGGAGGCCATTCACCCCTCTCGAGCCTGTTACACAGCAACAGGAGGAAGCCATTCAGCCCCTCTCGAGCCTGTCGCCCATGAACAGGAGGAGGCCTATTCAGCCTCTCTCGAGCCTGTTACACAGAAACAGGAGGAGGCCAGTCAGCCCCTCTCGAGCAGGAAACACAGGAACAGTAGGAGGCCATTCAACCCCTTTCGAGCCTGTTACACAGGAACAGGAGGAGGCCCATTCAGCCCCTCTCGAGCCTGTTACACAGGAACAGGAAGAGGCCATTCAGCCCCTCTCGAGCCTGTTACACAGGAACAGGAGGAGGCCCATTCAGCCCCTCTCGAGCCTGTTGCACAGGAACAGGAAGAGGCCCATTCAGCCCCTCCCGAGCCTGTTACACAGGAACAGGCGGAGGTCATTCAGCAACTCTCGAGCCTGTTACAAAGGAACAGGAGCAGGACCATTCAGCCCCTCTTGACCCTGTTACACAGGAACAGGAGGAGGCCCATTCAGCCCCTCTCGAGCCTGTTACACAGGAACATGAGGATCCCATTCAGCAGCTGTCCAGCCTGTTACACAGGAACAGGAGAAGGCCCATTGAGCCCCTCTCGAGTGTGTTACACAGGAACAGGAGGAGGCCATTCAGCCCCCTCTCGAGCCTGTTGCACAGGAACAGGAAGAGGCCCATTCAGCCCCTCTCAACCCTGTTACACAGGAAATGGAAGAGGCCTTTCAGCCTCTCTCGAGCCTGTTACACAGGAACAGGAGGAGCCTCATTCAGCTCCTCTCGAGCCTGTTACACAAGACGAGGAGGAGGCCATTCAGCCCCCTCTGAATCCTGTTACACAGCATTAGGAGGAGGCTATTCAGCCCCTCTCGAGCCTGTTAGAGAGGAACAGGAGGAGGCCCATTCAGCCCCCTCTGGAGCCTTTTACACAGAAACAGGAGGAGGCCCATTCAGCCCCTCTAGAAAATGTTACACAGGAACAGGAGGAGTTCCAATCAGCCCCTCTCGAACCTGTTACACAGGAACAGGAGGAGGCCCATTCAGCCCCTCTCGAGCTTGTTACACAGGAACAGACAGAGGCCATTCATCCCCTCTCGAGCCTGTTACACAGGAACAGGAGGAGGCCCATTCATCCCCTCTCGAGCCTGTTACACAGGAACAGGAGGAGGCCCATTCAGCCCCCTCTCGAACCCTGTTACACAGGAACAGCAGGAGGCCATTCAGCCCCTCTTGAGACTGTTACACAGGAACAGGAGGAGGCCATTCACGCCCTCCTCGAACCTGTTACACAGAAACAGGATGAGTCCATTCAGCCCCTCTAATGCCTGTTGAACAGCAACAGGAGGAGGCCATTCAGCCCCTATCGAGTCTGTTACACTGGAACAGGAGGAGGCCCATTCAGCCCCTTTCGAGACTGTTACACAGGAACAGGAGGAATCCATTCAGTCCCTCTCGAGCCTGTTACACAGGATCATGTGGAGCCTCATTCAGTCCCTTTCGAGCCTGTTACAGAGGAACAGGTGGAGGCCATTCAGCCCCTCTCGAGCCTGTTACAACAGGAACAGGATGAGGCCCATTCAGCCGCTCTCAAGCCGGTTACACAGGACCCGGTGGAGATTATTCAGCCCCTCTCGATCCTGTAAGAGAGGTTCAGGAGGAGCATCATTCAGCCCCTCTCGAGCCTGTTACACAGGAACAGGAGGAGGGCCATTCAGCCCTCTCGAACCTGTTACACAGAAACAGGAGGAGGCCATTCAACCCCTTTTGAGCCTGTTACACAGGAACAGGAGGAGACCCATTCAGCCCCTCTCGAGCCTGTTACTCAGGAACAGGAGGAGGCCATTCAGCCCCTCCCGAGACTGTTACACGGGAACAGGAGGAGGCCATTCAGCCCCCTCCCGAGACTGTTACACGGGAACAGGAGGAGGCCATTCAGTCCCTTTCGAGCCTGTTACTCTGGAACATGTGGAGCCTTATTCAGACCCTCTCGAGCCTGTTACACAGGAACAGAAGGAGGACCATTCAGCCCCTCTTGAGCCTGTTACACAGGAACAAGTGGAGGTCCATCAGCCCCTCTCGAGCCTTTTACACAGGAACAGGAGGAGCCGATTCAGCCCCTCTCGAGTCGGTTAAACTGGAACAGGCGGAGGGCATTCAGCCCCTCTCGAGCCTGTTACAACAGAACACGAGGAGGCCATTCAGCCCCTCTCGAGCCTGTGACATAGGAACAGGAGGAGGCCATTCAGCCCCTCTCGAGCCTATTACACAGGAACAGGAGGAGCCATTCAGCCCCTCTCGAGCCTGTTACACAGGAACAGGAGGAGGCCCATTCAACCCCTCTCGAGCCTGTTACACAGGTACAGGAGTAGGCCCATTCAACCCCTCTCGAGCCTGTTACACAGGAATAGGAGGAGCCATTTAGCCCCTCTCGAGACTGTTACACAGGAACAGGAGGAGCCATTCAGCCCCTCTCGAGCCTGTTACACAGGAACAGGAGGAGGCCCATTCAGCCCCTCTCGAGCATCTTACACAGGAACAGGAGGATCCCATTCAGCCCCTCTCGAGCATGTTACACAGGAACAGGAGGATCCCATTCAGCCCCTCTCGAGTGTGTTACACAGGAACAGGAGGAGGTCATTCAGCCCCTCTCGAGCCTGTTACACAGGAACAGGAGGATCCCATTCAGCCCCTCTCGATGCTGTTACACAGGAACAGGTGGAGGCCCATTCAGCCCCTCTGGAGCCTGTTACCCAGGAACAGGAGGAGGCCATTCAGCCCCAATCGAACCTGTTACACAAGTAAAGGAGGAGGCCATTCAGCCCCTCTCGAGCCTGTTACACAGGAACAGGAGGAGACTCATTCAGCTCCTCTCGAGCCTTTTACACAGGAAGAGGAGGAGGCCATTCAGCCCCTCTTGAGCCTGTTGCACAGGAACAGGCGGAGTCCATTCAGCCCTTCTCGAGCCTGTTACACAGGAACAGGAGGAGTCCTTTCAACTCCTCTTGAGCCTGTTACACAGGAACTGGAGGAGGCCTTTCAGCCCCTCTCGAGCCTGTTATACAGGAACAGGAGGAGGCCCATTCATTCCCTTTCGAGCCTGTTACACAGGAACAGGGTCAGACATTCAGCCCCTTTCGTGCCTGTTACACAGGAACAGGAGGAGGACCATTCAGCCCCTCTTGAGCCTGTTACACAGGAAGAGGAGAAGGCCATTCAGCCCTTCTCGAGTCTGTTACACAGGAACAAGTGTATGTCCATTCAGCCCCTCTCGAGCCTTTTACAGAGGATCAGGAGGAGCCCATTCAGCCCCTCTCGAGGCGGTTAAACTGGAACAGGCGGACGCCATTCAGCCCCTCTCTAGCCTGTTCCAAAGGAACATGAGGAGGACCATTCAGCCCCTCTCGAGCCTGTTACACAGGAACAGGAGGAGGCCATTCATCCACTCTCTAGCCTGTTACACAGGAACAGGAGGAGGCCATTCAGCTCCTCTTGAGCGTGCTACACAGCAACAGGAGCAGGACCATTCAGCCCCGCTCGAGCCTGTTACTCTGGAACAGGAGGAGGCCCATTCAGCCCCGCTCGAGTCTGTTACACAGGAACAAGTGTATGTCCATTCAGCCCCTCTCGAGCCTTTTACAGAGGATCAGGAGGAGCCCATTCAGCCCCTCTCGAGGCAGTTAAACTGGAACAGGCGGACGCCATTCAGCCCCTCTATAGCCTGTTCCAAAAGAACATGAGGAGGACCATTCAGCCCCTCTCGAGCCTGTTACACAGGAACAGGAGGAGGCCATTCATCCACTCTCTAGCCTGTTACACAGGAACAGGAGGAGGCCATTCATCCACTCTCTAGCCTGTTACACAGGAACAGGAGGAGGCCAATTCAGCCCCTCTCGAGCCTGTTACACAGGAACAGGCGGAGGCCCCTTTCAGCCCATTTGGAACCTGTTTCACAGGAACAGGAGGAGCCCATTCAGCCCCTCTCGAGTGTGTTACACAGGAACAGGAGGAGGACCATTCAGCCCCAATCGAACCTGTTACACAGGAAGAGGAGAAGGCCATTCAGCCCTTCTCGAGTCTGTTACACAGGAACAAGTGGAGGTCCATTCAGCCCCTCTCGAGCCTTTAACAGAGGATCAGGAGGAGCCCATTCATCCCCTCTCGAGGCGGTTAAACTGGAACAGGCGGACGCCATTCAGCCCCTCTCGAGCCTGTTACACAAGGAAAGGGGGAGACCATTCAGCCCCTCTCAAGCCTGTTACACAGGAACAGGAGGAGGGCCATTCAGCCCTAATCTAGCCTGTTACACAGGAACAGGAGGAGGCCATTCAGCCCCTCTCGAGGCTCATAAACTGGAACAGGAGGAGGCCATTCAGCCCCTCTCGAGGTTGTTAAACTGAAACAGAGGAGGCCATTCAGCCACTATCGAGGCTGTTAAACTGGAACAGGAGGAGGCCATTCAGCCCCTTTGAGCCTGTTACACAGGAACAGGAGGAGGCCATTCAGCCCCTTTCAAGCCTGTTACACAGGAAGAGGAGGAGGCCATTCAGCCCCTCTCGAGCCTGTGACACAGGAACAGGAGGAGGCCATTCTGCCCCTTTTGAGCCTGTTACACAGGAACAGGAGGAGGCCATTCAGCCCCTCTCGAGCCTGTTACACAGGAAGAGGAGGAGGCCATTCAGCCCCTCTCGAGCCTTTCATGCAGGAACAGGAGGAGGTCATTGAGCCCCTCTCGACCTGTTACACAGGAACAGGAGGAGGCCCATTCAGCAGCTCTCAATTCTGTTACACAGGAACAGGAGGAGGCCAATTCAGCACCTCTCGAGCCTGTTACACAGGAACAGGAGGTGGCCCATTCAGCCCCTCTCGAGCCGGTTAGGAACAGGAGCAGCTCATTCTGCCCCTCTCTAGCCTGTTCCATAGGAACATGAGGAGGACCATTCTGCCCCTTTTGAGCCTGTTACACTTGAACAGGAGGAGGCTCATTCAGCCCCTCTCGAGCCTGTTACACAGGAACAGGAGGAGGCCATTCATCCACTCTCTAGCCTGTTACACAGGAACAGGAGGAGGCCCATTCAACCCCTCTCGAACCTGTTACACAGGAACAGGAGGAGGTCCATTCAACCCCTCTCGAGCCTGTTACACAGGAACAGGAGGAGGCCATTCAGCCCCTCTCAAACCTGTTACACAGCAACAGGAGGAGGCCATTCAGCCCCTCTCGAGCCTGTTACACTGGAACAGGAGGAGGCCTTTCAACTCCTCTCGAGCCTGTTACACAGGAACAGGAGGAGCCCCATTCAACCCCTCTCGAGCCTGTTACACAGGTACAGGAGGAGGCCCATTCAACCCCTCTCGAACCTGTTACACAGGAATAGGAGTTGGCCCAATTAGCCCCTCTCGAGCCTGTTACACAGGAACAGGAGGAGCCATTCAGCCCCTCTCGAGCCTGTTACACAGGAATAGGAGGAGGCCCATTCAGCCCCTCTCGAGCCTGTTAAACAGGAACAGGAGGATCCCATTCAGCAGCTCTCCAGCCTGTTACACAGGAACAGGAGAAGGCCCATTCAGCCCCTCACTAGTCTGTTACACAGGAACAGGATGAAGCCATTCAGCCCCTCTCGAGCCTGTTACAGAGGAACAGGAGGAGGCCATTCAGCCCCTCTCGAGCCTGTTACACAGGTACAGGAGGAGTCTCATTCAGCCCCTCTCGAGCCTGTTACATTGGAACAGGAGGAGGCATTTCAACTCCTCTCGAGCTTGTTACACAGGAACAGGAGGAGGCCCATTCAGCCCCTCTCGAGCATCTTACACAGGAACAGGAGGATCCCATTCAGCCCCCCTCGAGCATGTTACACAGGTACAGGAGGATCCCATTCAGCCCCTCTCGAGTGTGTTACACAGGAACAGGAGGAGGTCATTCAGCCCCTCTCGAGCCTGTTACACAGGAACAGGAGGATCCCATTCAGCCCCTCTCGAGCCTGTTACACAGGAACAGGAGGAGGCCATTCATCCACTCTCGAGCCTGTTACACAGGAACAGGAGGAGGCCCATTCAACCCCTCTCGAGCCTGTTACACAAGAACAGGAGGAGGTCCATTCAACCCCTCTCGAGCCTGTTACACAGGAACAGGAGGAGGCCATTCTACCCCTCTCGAGCCTGTTACACAAGGACAGGAGGAGGCCATTCAGTCCCGCTCGAGTGTGTTACACAGGAACATGTGGAGTCTTATTCAGACCCTCTCGAGCCTGTTACACAGGAACAGAAGGAGGCCCATTCAGCCCCTTTCGAGCCTGTTACACAGGAACAGGAGGAGGTCATTCAGCACCTCTCGAACCTGTTACACAGAAGCAGTAGGAGGCCATTCAGCCCCTCCCGAGCCTGTTACACAGGAACAGGAGGAGGTCATTCAGCAACTCTCGAGCCTGTTACACAGGAACAGGAGGAGGCCATTCAGCCCCTCTCTAGCCTGATACACAGCAACAGGAGGAGGCCCATTCAGCCCCTCTCGAGCCTGTTACACAGGAACATGAGGATCCCATTCAGCAGCTGTCCAGCCTGTTACACAGGAACAGGAGAGGCCCATTGAGCCCCTCTCGAGTGTGTTACACAGGAACAGGAGGAGGCCATTCAGCCCCTCTCGAGCCTGTTGCACAGGAACAGGAAGGATCCCATTCAGCCCCTCTCAACCCTGTTACACAGGAAATGGAGGAGGCCTTTCAGCCTCTCTCGAGCCTGTTACACAGGAACAGGAGGAGCCTCATTCAGCTCCTCTCGAGGCTGTTACACAAGACGAGGAGGAGGCCATTCAGCCCCTCTGAATCCTGTTACACAGCATTAGGAGGAGGCTATTCAGCCCCTCTCGAGCCTGTTACACAGGAACAGGAGGAGGCCCATTCAGCCCCTCTGGAGCCTTTTACACAGAAACAGGAGGAGGCCCATTCAGCCCCTCTAGAAAATGTTACACAGGAACAGGAGGAGTTCCAATCAGCCCCTCTCGAGCCTGTTACACAGGAACAGGAGGAGGCCCATTCAGCCCCTCTCGAGCTTGTTACACAGGAACAGACAGAGGCCATTCATCCCCTCTCGAGCCTGTTACACAGGAACTGGAGGAGGCCCATTCAGCCCCTCTCGAACCTGTTACACAGGAACAGCAGGAGGCCATTCAGCCCCTCTTGAGCCTGTTACACAGGAACAGGAGGAGCCATTCAGGCCCTCTCGAACCTGTTACACAGACACAGGATGAGTCCATTCAGCCCCTCTAATGCCTGTTGAACAGGAACAGGAGGAGGCCATTCAGCCCCTATCGAGTCTGTTACACTGGAACAGGAGGAGGCGCATTCAGCCCCTTTCGAGACTGTTACACAGGAACAGGAGGAGGCCATTCAGTCCCTCTCGAGCCTGTTACACAGGATCATGTGGATCCTCATTCAGTCCCTTTCGAGCCTGTTACAGAGGAACAGGTGGAGGCCATTCAGCCCCTCTCGAGCCTGTTACACAGGAACAGGATGAGGCCCATTCAGCGCTCTCAAGCCGGTTACACAGGACCCGGAGGAGATTATTCAGCCCCTCTCGATCCTGTTACACAGGAACATGAGGAGGGCCATTCAGCCCCTCTCGAGCCTGTTACACAGGAATAGGAGGAGGCCCATTCAGCCCCTCTCGAGCCTGTTACACAGGAACAGGATGAAGCCATTCAGCCCCTCTCGAGCCTGTTACAGAGGAACAGGAGGAGGCCATTCAGCCCCTCTCGAGCCTGTTACACAGGAACAGGAGGATCCCATTCAGCCCCTCTCGAGCCTGTTAGGAACAGGAGCAGCTCATTCTGCCCCTCTCTAGCCTGTTCCATAGGAACATGAGGAGGACCATTCATCCCCTTTTGAGCCTGTTACACTTGAACAGGAGGAGGCCCATTCAGCCCCTCTCGAGCCTGTTACACAGGAACAGGAGGAGTCCCATTCAGCCCCTCTCGAGCCTGTTACACAGGAACAGGAGGAGGCCATTCATCCACTCTCTAGCCTGTTACACAGGAACAGGAGGAGGCCCATTCAACCCCTCTCGAGCCTGTTACACAGGAACAGGAGGAGGTCCATTCAACCCCTCTCGAGCCTGTTACACAGGAACAGGAGGAGGCCATTCAGCCCCTCTCAAACCTGTTACACAGCAACAGGAGGAGGCCATTCAGCCCCTCTCGAGCCTGTTACACTGGAACAGGAGGAGGCCTTTCAACTCCTCTCGAGCCTGTTACACAGGAACAGGAGGAGCCCCATTCAACCCCTCTCGAGCCTGTTACACAGGTACAGGAGGAGGCCCATTCAACCCCTCTCGAACCTGTTACACAGGAATAGGAGTTGGCCCAATTAGCCCCTCTCGAGCCTGTTACACAGGAACAGGAGGAGCCATTCAGCCCCTCTCGAGCCTGTTACACAGGAACAGGATGAGGCCCATTCAGCGCTCTCAAGCCGGTTACACAGGACCCGGTGGAGATTATTCAGCCCCTCTCGATCCTGTTACACAGGAACAGGAGGAGGGCCATTCAGCCCCTCTCGAGCCTGTTACACAGGAATAGGAGGAGGCCCATTCAGCCCCTCTCGAGCCTGTTACACAGGAACAGGATGAAGCCATTCAGCCCCTCTCGAGCCTGTTACAGAGGAACAGGAGGAGGCCATTCAGCCCCTCTCGAGCCTGTTACACAGGAACAGGAGGATCCCATTCAGCCCCTCTCGATGCTGTTACACAGGAACAGGAGGATCCCATTCAGCCCCTCTCGATGCTGTTACACAGGAACAGGAGGAGGCCATTCAGCCCCTCTCAAACCTGTTACACAGCAACAGGAGGAGGCCATTCAGCCCCTCTCGAGCCTGTTACACTGGAAGAGGAGGAGGCCTTTCAACTCCTCTCGAGCCTGTTACACAGGAACAGGAGGAGACCCATTCGGTCCTTCTCGAGCCTGTTACACAGGAACAGGAGGAGGTCATTCAGCCCCTCTCGAGCCTGTTACACAGGAACAGGAGGATCCCATTCAGCCCCTCTCGATGCTGTTACACAGGAACAGGAGGAGGCCCATTCAGCCCCTCTGGAGCCTATTACACAGGAACAGGAGGAGACTCATTCAGCTCCTCTCGAGCCTTTTACACAGGAAGAGGAGGAGGCCATTCAGCCCCTCTTGAGCCTGTTACACAGGAACAGGCCGAGTCCATTCAGCCCTTCTCGAGCCTGTTACACAGGAACAGGAGGAGTCCTTTCAACTCCTCTTGAGCCTGTTACACAGGAACTGGATGAGGCCATTCAGCCCGTCTCGAGCCTGTTACACAGGAACAGGAGGAGGCCCATTCATTCCCTTTCGAGCCTGTTACACAGGAACAGGGTCAGACATTCAGCCCCTTTCGTGCCTGTTACACAGGAACAGGAGGAGGACCATTCAGCCCCTCTTGAGCCTGTTACACAGGATTAGGAGAAGGCCATTCAGCCCATCTCGAGTCTGTTACACAGGAAAAAGTGGAGGTCCATTCAGCCCCTCTCGAGCCTTTTACAGAGGATCAGGAGGAGCCCATTCAGCCCCTCTCGAGGCGGTTAAACTGGAACAGGCGGACGCCATTCAGGCCCTCTCGAGCCTGTTACACAAGGAAAGGAGGAGACCATTCAGCCCATCTCGAGCCTGTTACACAGGAACAGGAGGAGGGCCATTCAGCCCCTCTCGAAACTGTTACACAGGAACAGGAGGAGGTTATTCAGCCCCTCTCGAGCCTGTTACACAGGAACAGGAGGATCCCATTCAGCAGCTCTCGAGCCTGTTACACAGGATCAGGAGGAGGCCATTCAGCCCCTCTCCTGCGTGTTACACAGGGACAGGAGGAGGCCCATTCAGCCCCTCTCGAGCCTGTTACACTGGATCAGAAGGAGGCCCATTCAGCCCCTCGCCTGCGTGTTACACAGGGACAGGAGGACCCCATTCAACCCCTCTCGAGCCTGTTACACAGAACAGGAGAAGGCCGATTCAGCCCCATTCAGACCTGTTACACAGGAACAGGAGAAGGCCCATTCAGCCACTCTCGAGCTTGTTACACAGGAACAGGCGGAGGCCATTCATCCCCTCTCGAGCCTGTTACACAGGAACAGGAGGAGGCCATTCAGCCCCTCTCGAGCCTGTTCCACAGGAACAGGAGGAGGCCCATTCAGCCCCTCTCAAACCTGTTACACAGGAACAGGAGGAGGCCATTCAGCCCCTCTTGAGCCTGTTCCACAGGAACAGGAGCAGGCCATTCAGTCCCTCTCGAGCCTGTTACACAGGAACATGTGGAGCCTCATTCAGTCCCTTTCGAGCCTGTTTCAGAGGAAAAGGTGGAAGCCATTCAGCCCCTCTTGAGCCTGTTACACTGGAACAGGATGAGGCCCATTCAGCCCCTCTCAAGCCTGTTACACAGGAACAGCAGGAGGCCATTCAGCCCCTCTCGAGCCTGTTACACAGGAACAGGAGGAGACCCATTCAGCCCCTCTCGAGCCTGTTACACAGGAACAGGAGGAGGTCATTCAGCAACTCTAGAGCCTGTTACACAGGAACAGGAGCAGGACCATTCAGCCCCTCTTGACCCTGTTACACAGGAACAGGAGGAGGCCATTCTGCCCCTCTCGAGCCTGTTACACAGGAACAGGAAGAGGCCCATTCAGCCCCTCTCAACCCTGTTACACAGGAAATGGAGGAGGCCATTCAGCCCCTCTCGAGCCTGTTACACAGGAACAGGAGGAGCCTCTTTCAGCTCCTCTCGAGGCTGTTACACAAGACGAGGAGGAGGCCATTCAGCCCCTCTGAATCCTGTTACACAGCATTAGGAGGAGGCTATTCAGCCCCTCTCGAGCCTGTTACACAGGAACAGGAGGAGGCACATTCAGCCCCTCTCGAACCTGTTACACAGGAACAGCAGGAGGCCATTCAGCCCCTCTTGAGCCTGTTACACAGGAACAGGAGGTTGGCCATTCAGGCCCTCTCGAACCTGTTACACAGAAACAGGAGGAGTCCATTCAGCCCCTCTAATGCCTGTTGAACAGGAACAGGAGGAGGCCTTTCAGTCCCTATCGAGCCTGTTACACAGGATCATATGGTGCCTCATTCAGTCCCTTTCGAGCCTGTTACAGAGGTACAGGTGGAGGCCATTCAGCCCCTCTCGAGCCTGTTACACAGGAACAGGATGAGGCCCATTCAGAGCTCTCAAGCCGGTTACACAGGAACAGCAGGAGGCCATTCAGCCCCTCTCGAGCCTGTTACACAGGAACAGGAGCAGTCCAATTCAGCCCCTTTCAAGCCTGTTACACAGGACCCGGTGGAGATTATTCAGCCCCTCTCGATCCTGTAAGAGAGGTTCAGGAGGAGCATCATTCAGCCCCTCTCGAGCCTGTTACACAGGAACAGGAAGAGGGCCATTCAGCCCCTCTCGAACCTGTTACACAGAAACAGGAGGAGGCCATTCAACCCCTATTGAGCCTGTTACACAGGAACAGGAGGAGGCCATTCAGACCCTCTCGAGCCTGTTACACAGGAACAGGAGGAGACCCATTCAGCCCCTCTCGAGCCTGTTACACAGGAACAGGAGGAGGCCATTCAGACCCTCTCGAGCCTGTTACTCAGGAACAGGAGGAGGCCATTCAGTCCCTTTCGAGCCTGTTACACAGGAACATGTGGAGCCTTATTCAGACCCTCTCGAGCCTGTTACACAGGAACAGGAGGAGACTCATACAGCCCTTCTTGAGCCTGTTACACAGGCACAGGAGGAGGCCATTCAGCCCCTTTCGAGCCTGTTACACGGGAAGAGGAGGAGGTCATTCAGCACCTCTCGAGCCTGTTACACAGGAACAAGTGGAGGTCCATCAGCCCCTCTCGAACCTGTTACACAGGAATAGGAGTTGGCCCAATTAGCCCCTCTCGAGCCTGTTACACAGGAACAGGAGGAGGCCCATTCAGCACTCTCAAGCCGGTTACACAGGACCCGGTGGAGATTATTCAGCCCCTCTCGATCCTGTTACACAGGAACAGGAGGAGGCCCATTCAACCCCTCTCGAGCCTGTTACACAGGAACAGGAGGAGGTCCATTCAACCCCTCTCGAGCCTGTTACACAGGAACAGGAGGAGGCCATTCAGCCCCTCTCAAACCTGTTACACAGCAACAGGAGGAGGCCATTCAGCCCCTCTCGAGCCTGTTACACTGGAACAGGAGGAGGCCTTTCAACTCCTCTCGAGCCTGTTACACAGGAACAGGAGGAGCCCCATTCAACCCCTCTCGAGCCTGTTACACAGGTACAGGAGGAGGCCCATTCAACCCCTCTCGAACCTGTTACACAGGAATAGGAGTTGGCCCAATTAGCCCCTCTCGAGCCTGTTACACAGGAACAGGAGGAGGCCCATTCAGCACTCTCAAGCCGGTTACACAGGACCCGGTGGAGATTATTCAGCCCCTCTCGAGCCTGTTACACAGGAACAGGAGGAGGCCCCATTCAGCCCCTCTCGAGCCTGTTACACAGGAACAGGAGGAGGGCCATTCAGCCCCTTTCGAGCCTGTTACACAGGAATAGGAGGAGGCCCATTCAGCCCCTCTCGAGCCTGTTACACAGGAACAGGATGAAGCCATTCAGCCCCTCTCGAGCCTGTTACAGAGGAACAGGAGGAGGCCATTCAGCCCCCTCGAGCCTGTTACACAGGAACAGGAGGATCCCATTCAGCCCCTCTCGATGCTGTTACACAGGAACAGGAGGATCCCATTCAGCCCCTCTCGATGCTGTTACACAGGAACAGGAGGAGGCCATTCAGCCCCTCTCAAACCTGTTACACAGCAACAGGAGGAGGCCATTCAGCCCCTCTCGAGCCTGTTACACTGGAACAGGAGGAGGCCTTTCAACTCCTCTCGAGCCTGTTACACAGGAACAGGAGGAGACCCATTCGGTCCTTCTCGAGCCTGTTACACAGGAACAGGAGGAGGTCATTCAGCCCCTCTCGAGCCTGTTACACAGGAACAGGAGGATCCCATTCAGCCCCTCTCGATGCTGTTACACAGGAACAGGAGGAGGCCCATTCAGCCCCTCTGGAGCCTGTTACACAGGAACAGGAGGAGACTCATTCAGCCCCTCTTGAGCCTGTTACACAGGAACAGGCCGAGTCCATTCAGCCCTTCTCGAGCCTGTTACACAGGAACAGGAGGAGTCCTTTCAACTCCTCTTGAGCCTGTTACACAGGAACTGGATGAGGCCATTCAGCCCGTCTCGAGCCTGTTACACAGGAACAGGAGGAGGCCCATTCATTCCCTTTCGAGCCTGTTACACAGGAACAGGGTCAGACATTCAGCCCCTTTCGTGCCTGTTACACAGGAACAGGAGGAGGACCATTCAGCCCCTCTTGAGCCTGTTACACAGGATTAGGAGAAGGCCATTCAGCCCATCTCGAGTCTGTTACACAGGAAAAAGTGGAGGTCCATTCAGCCCCTCTCGAGCCTTTTACAGAGGATCAGGAGGAGCCCATTCAGCCCCTCTCGAGGCGGTTAAACTGGAACAGGCGGACGCCATTCAGGCCCTCTCGAGCCTGTTACACAAGGAAAGGAGGAGACCATTCAGCCCATCTCGAGCCTGTTACACAGGAACAGGAGGAGGGCCATTCAGCCCCTCTCGAAACTGTTACACAGGAACAGGAGGAGGTTATTCAGCCCCTCTCGAGCCTGTTACACAGGAACAGGAGGATCCCATTCAGCAGCTCTCGAGCCTGTCACACAGGATCAGGAGGAGGCCATTCAGCCCCTCTCCTGCGTGTTACACAGGGACAGGAGGAGGCCCATTCAGCCCCTCTCGAGCCTGTTACACTGGATCAGAAGGAGGCCATTCAGCCCCTCGCCTGCGTGTTACACAGGGACAGGAGGACCCCATTCAACCCCTCTCGAGCCTGTTACACAGGAACAGGAGAAGGCCGATTCAGCCCCATTCAGACCTGTTACACAGGAACAGGAGAAGGCCCATTCAGCCACTCTCGAGCTTGTTACACAGGAACAGGCGGAGGCCATTCATCCCCTCTCGAGCCTGTTACACAGGAACAGGAGGAGGCCCATTCAGCCCCTCTCAAACCTGTTACACAGGAACAGGAGGAGGCCATTCAGCCCCTCTTGAGCCTGTTCCACAGGAACAGGAGCAGGCCATTCAGTCCCTCTCGAGCCTGTTACACAGGAACATGTGGAGCCTCATTCAGTCCCTTTCGAGCCTGTTACACAGGAACAGGAGGAGACTCATTCAGCTCCTCTCGAGCCTTTTACACAGGAAGAGGAGGAGGCCATTCAGCCCCTCTTGAGCCTGTTGCACAGGAACAGGCGGAGTCCATTCAGCCCTTCTCGAGCCTGTTACACAGGAACAGGAGGAGTCCTTTCAACTCCTCTTGAGCCTGTTACACAGGAACTGGAGGAGGCCTTTCAGCCCCTCTCGAGCCTGTTACACAGGAACAGGAGGAGGCCCATTCATTCCCTTTCGAGCCTGTTACACAGGAACAGGATGAAGCCATTCAGCCCCTCTCGAACCTGTTACAGTGGAACAGGAGGAGGCCATTCAGCCCCTCTCGAGCCTGTTACACAGGAACAGGAGGAGCCTCATTCCGCTCCTCTCGAGGCTGTTACACAGGAACAGGAGGAGGCCATTCAGCCCCTCTCAAACCTGTTACACAGCAACAGGAGGAGGCCATTCAGCCCCTCTCGAGCCTGTTACACTGGAACGGTTGGAGGCCTTTCAACTCCTCTCGAGCCTGTTACACAGGAACGGCAGGAGGTCATTCATCCCCTCTCGAGCCTGTTACACAGGAACAGGAGGATCCCATTCAGCCCCTCTCGAGCCTGTTACACAGGAACAGGCGGAGGCCCATTCAGCCCCTCTCGAGTGTGTTACACATGAACGGGAGGAGGTCATTCAGCCCCTCTCGAGTGTGTTACACAGGAACAGGAGGAGGTCATTCAGCCCCTCTCGAGTGTGTTACACAGGAACAGGAGGAGGTCATTCAGCCCCTCTCGAGCCTGTTACACAGCAACAGGAGGAGGCCCATACAGCCCCTCTCGAACCTGTTACACAGCAACAGGAGGAGGCCATTCAGCCCCTCTTGAGCCTATTACACAGGAACAGGAGGAGGCCATTCAGACCCTCTCGAGCCTGTTACACAGGAACAGGAGGAGACTCATTCAGCCCCTCTCGAGCCTGTTACACAGGAACAGTAGGAGGCCATTCAGCCCCTCCCGAGCCTGTTACACAGGAACATGAGGAGGCCATTCAGTCACGCTCGAGTTTGTTACACAGGAACATGTGGAGCCTTATTCAGACCCTCTCGAGCCTGTTACACAGGAACAGAAGGAGGTCATTCAGCACCTCTCGAACCTGTTACACAGAAACAGTAGGAGGCCATTCAGCCCCCCCCGAGCCTGTTACACAGGAACAGGAGGAGGACCATTCAGCCCCTCTCGAGCCTGTTACACAGGAACAGGAGCAGGACCATTCAGCCCCTCTTGACCCTGTTACACAGGAACAGGAGGAGGCCATTCAGCCCCTCTCTAGACTGATACACAGCAACAGGAGGAGGCCCATTCAGCCCCTCTGGAGCCTGTTACACAGGAACAGGAGGATCCCATTCAGCAGCTGTCCAGCCTGTTACACAGGAACAGGAGAAGGCCCATTGAGCCCCTCTCGAGTGTGTTACACAGGAACAGGAGGAGGCCATTCAGCCCCTCTCGAGCCTGTTGCACAGGAACAGGAAGAGGCCCATTCAGCCCCTCTCAACCCTGTTACACAGGAAATGGAGGAGGCCTTTCAGCCTCTCTCGAGCCTGTTACACAGGAACAAGAGGAGCCTCATTCAGCTCCTCTCGAGGCTGTTACACAAGACGAGGAGGAGGGCCATTCAGCCCCTCTGAATCCTGTTACACAGCATTAGGAGGAGGCTATTCAGCCCCTCTCGAGCCTGTTACACAGGAACAGGAGGAGGCCCATTCAGCCCCTCTGGAGCCTTTTACATAGGAACAGTAGGATCCCATTCAGCAGCTGTCCAGCCTTTTACACAGGAACAGGAGGAGCCGATTCAGCCCCTCTCGAGTCGGTTAAACTGGAACAGGCGGAGGCCATTCATCCCCTCTTGAGCCCGTTACACAGGAACAGGAGGAGGCCCATTCAGCTTCTCTCGAGGCGGTGGAACAGGAGGAGGCCATTCAGCCCCTCTCGAGCCTGTTACAATTGAACAGGAGGAGGCCATTCAGCCCCTCTTAAGCCTATTACATAGGAACAGGAGGAGGCCATTCAGCCCCTCTCGAGCCTGTTACACAGGAACAGGAGGAGCCATTCAGCCCCTCTCGAGCCTGTTACACAGGAACAGGAGGAGGCCCCATTCAGCCCCTCTCGAGCATGTTACACAGGAACAGGAGGAGGTCCATTCAACCCCTCTCGAGCCTGTTACACAGGAACAGGAGGAGGCCCATTCAACCCCTCTCGAGCCTGTTACACAGGAACAGGAGGAGCCATTCAGCCCCTCTCGAGCCTGTTACACAGGAATAGGAGGAGACCCATTCAGCCCCTCTCGAGCCTGTTACTCAGGAACAGGAGGAGGCCATTCAGCCCCTCCCGAGACTGTTACACGGGGAACATGTGGAGCCTTATTCAGACCCTCTCGAGCCTGTTACACAGGAACAGGAAGAGGCTCATACAGCCCTTCTCGAGCCTGTTACAGAGGCACAGGAGGAGGTCATTCAGCACCACTCGAGCCTGTTACACAGGAACAGAAGGAGGACCATTCAGCCCCTCTTGAGCCTGTTACACAGGAACAGGAGGAGGCCATTCAGCTCCTCTCGACCCTGTTACACAGGAACAAGTGGAGGTCCATCAGCCCCTCTCGAGCCTTTTACACAGGAACAGGAGGAACCGATTCAGCCCCTCTCGAGTCGGTTAAACTGGAACAGGCGGAGGCCATTCATCCCCTCTTGAGCCCGTTACACAGGAACAGGAGGAGGCCCATTCAACCCCTCTCGAGCCTGTTACACAGGTACAGGAGGAGGCCCATTCAACCCCTCTCGAGCCTGTTACACAGGAACAGGAGTTGGCCCAATTAGCCCCTCTCGAGCCTGTTACACAGGAACAGGAGGAGCCATTCAGCCCCTCTCGAGCCTGTTACACAGGAAATGGAGGAGGCCTTTCAGCCTCTCTCGAGCCTGTTACACAGGAACAGGAGGAGCCTCATTCAGCTCCTCTCGAGGCTGTTACACAAGACGAGGAGGAGGCCATTCAGCCCCTCTGAATCCTGTTACACAGCATTAGGAGGAGGCCATTCAGCCCCTCTCGAGCCTGTTACACAGGAACAGGAGGAGGCCCATTCAGCCCCTCTGGAGCCTTTTACACAGGAACAGGAGGAGGCCCATTCAGCCCCTCTCGAACCTGTTACACAGGAACAGGAGGAGGCCCATTCAGCCCCTCTCGAGCTTGTTACACAGGAACAGACAGAGGCCATTCATCCCCTCTCGAGCCTGTTACATAGGAACAGGAGGAGGCCCATTCAGCCCCTCTCGAACCTGTTACACAGGAACAGCAGGAGGCCATTCAGCCCCTCTTGAGCCTGTTACACAGGAACAGGAGGAGGCCATTCAGGCCCTCTCGAACCTGTTACACAGAAACAGGAGGAGTCCATTCAGCCCCTCTAATGCCTGTTGAACAGGAACAGGAGGAGGCCATTCAGCCCCTCTCGAGTCTGTTACACAGGATCATGTGGAGCCTCATTCAGTCCCTTTCGAGCATGTTACAGAGGAACAGGTGGAGGCCATTCAGCCCCTCTCGAGCCTGTTACACAGGATCATGTGGAGCCTCATTCAGTCCCTTTCGAGCCTGTTACAGAGGAACAGGTGGAGGCCATTCAGCCCCTCTCGAGCCTGTTACACAGGAACAGGATGAGGCCCATTCAGCGCTCTCAAGCCGGTTACACAGGACCCGGTGGAGATTATTCAGCCCCTCTCGATCCTGCAAGAGAGGTTCAGGAGGAGCATCATTCAGCCCCTCTCGAGCCTGTTACACAGGAACAGGAGGAGGGCCATTCAGCCCCTCTCGAACCTGTTACACAGAAACAGGAGGAGGCCATTCAACCCCTTTTGAGCCTGTTACACAGGGACAGGAGGAGGCCATTCAGACCCTCTCGAGTCTGTTACACAGGAACAGGAGGAGACCCATTCAGCCCCTCTCGAGCCTGTTACTCAGGAACAGGAGGAGGCCATTCAGCCCCTCCCGAGACTGTTACACGGGAACATGAGGACGCCATTCAGTCCCTTTCGAGCCTGTTACACAGGAACATGTGGAGCCTTATTCACACCCTCTCGAGCCTGTTACACAGGAACAGGAGGAGGGCCATTCAGCCCCTCTCGAACCTGTTACACAGAAACAGGAGGAGGCCATCCAGCCCCTTTCGAGCCTGTTACACGGGAAGAGGAGGAGGTCATTCAGCACCTCTCGAGCCTGTTACACAGGAACAGAAGGAGGACCATTCAGCCCCTCTTGAGCCTGTTACACAGGAACAGGAGGAGGCCATTCAGCTCCTCTCGACCCTGTTACACAGGAACAAGTGAAGGTCCATCAGCCCCTCTCGAACCTTTTACACAGGAACAGGAGGAGCCGATTCAGCCCCTCTCGAGTCGGTTTAACTGGAACAGGCGGAGGCCATTCATCCCCTCTTGAGCCCGTTACACAGGAACAGGAGGAGGCCCATTCAGCTTCTCTCGAGGCGGTGGAACACGAGGAGGCCATTCAGCCCCTCTCGAGCCTGTTACAACAGAACACGAGGAGGCCATTCAGCCCCTCTCAAGCCTGTTACATAGGAACAGGAGGAGGCCATTCAGCCCCTCTCGAGCCTGTTACACAGGAACAGGATGAAGCCAATCAGCCCCTCTCGAGCCTGTTACACAGGAACAGGAGGAGGCCATTCAGCCCCTCTCGAGCCTGTTGCACAGGAACAGGAGGAGCCTCATTCGGCTCCTCTCGAGGCTGTTACACAGGAAGAGGAGGAGGTCATTCATCCCCTCTCGAGCATGTCACACAGGAACAGGAGGTTCCCATTCAGCCCCTCTCGAGTGTGTTACACAGGAACAGGAGGAGGTCATTCAGCCCCTCTCGAGCCTGTTACACAGGAACAGGAGGAGGCTCATTCAGCCCCTCTCGAGCCTGTTACACAGGAACAGGTGGAGGCCCATTCAGCCCCTCTGGAACCTGTTACACAGGAACAGGAGGAGGCCATTCAGCCCCCTTTCGAGCCTGTTACACGGGAAGAGGAGGAGGCCCATTCAGCCCCTCTCGAGCCTTTTACACAGGAACAGGAGGAGGCCCCATTCAGCCCCTCTCGAGCCTGTTACACAGGAACAGGAGGAGGCCATTCAGCCCCTCTCGAGCCTGTTACACAGGAACAGGAGGAGGCCCCATTCAGCCCCTCTCGAGCCTGTTACACAGGAACAGGAGGAGGTCCATTCAGCCCCTCTCGAGCCTGTTACACAGGAACAGGAGGAGCCATTCAGCCCCTCTCGAGCTTGTTACACAGGAACAGACAGCGGCCATTCATCCCCTCTCGAGCCTGTTTCACAGGAACAGGAGGATGCCCATTCAGCCCCTCTCGAACCTGTTACACAGGAACAGCAGGAGGCCATTCAGCCCCTCTTGAGCCTGTTACACAGGAACAGGAGGAGGCCATTCAGGCCCTCTCGAACCTGTTACACAGAAACAGGAGGAGTCCATTCAGCCCCTCTAATGCCTGTTGAACAGGAACAGGAGGAGGCCATTCAGCCCCTCTCGAGTCTGTTACACAGGATCATGTGGAGCCTCATTCAGTCCCTTTCGAGCATGTTACAGAGGAACAGGTGGAGGCCATTCAGCCCCTCTCGAGCCTGTTACACAGGATCATGTGGAGCCTCATTCAGTCCCTTTCGAGCCTGTTACAGAGGAACAGGTGGAGGCCATTCAGCCCCTCTCGAGCCTGTTACACAGGAACAGGATGAGGCCCATTCAGCGCTCTCAAGCCGGTTACACAGGACCCGGTGGAGATTATTCAGCCCCTCTCGATCCTGCAAGAGAGGTTCAGGAGGAGCATCATTCAGCCCCTCTCGAGCCTGTTACACAGGAACAGGAGGAGGGCCATTCAGCCCCTCTCGAACCTGTTACACAGAAACAGGAGGAGGCCATTCAACCCCTTTTGAGCCTGTTACACAGGGACAGGAGGAGGCCATTCAGACCCTCTCGAGTCTGTTACACAGGAACAGGAGGAGACCCATTCAGCCCCTCTCGAGCCTGTTACTCAGGAACAGGAGGAGGCCATTCAGCCCCTCCCGAGACTGTTACACGGGAACATGAGGACGCCATTCAGTCCCTTTCGAGCCTGTTACACAGGAACATGTGGAGCCTTATTCACACCCTCTCGAGCCTGTTACACAGGAACAGGAGGAGGGCCATTCAGCCCCTCTCGAACCTGTTACACAGAAACAGGAGGAGGCCATCCAGCCCCTTTCGAGCCTGTTACACGGGAAGAGGAGGAGGTCATTCAGCACCTCTCGAGCCTGTTACACAGGAACAGAAGGAGGACCATTCAGCCCCTCTTGAGCCTGTTACACAGGAACAGGAGGAGGCCATTCAGCTCCTCTCGACCCTGTTACACAGGAACAAGTGAAGGTCCATCAGCCCCTCTCGAACCTTTTACACAGGAACAGGAGGAGCCGATTCAGCCCCTCTCGAGTCGGTTTAACTGGAACAGGCGGAGGCCATTCATCCCCTCTTGAGCCCGTTACACAGGAACAGGAGGAGGCCCATTCAGCTTCTCTCGAGGCGGTGGAACACGAGGAGGCCATTCAGCCCCTCTCGAGCCTGTTACAACAGAACACGAGGAGGCCATTCAGCCCCTCTCAAGCCTGTTACATAGGAACAGGAGGAGGCCATTCAGCCCCTCTCGAGCCTGTTACACAGGAACAGGATGAAGCCAATCAGCCCCTCTCGAGCCTGTTACACAGGAACAGGAGGAGGCCATTCAGCCCCTCTTGAGCCTGTTGCACAGGAACAGGAGGAGCCTCATTCGGCTCCTCTCGAGGCTGTTACACAGGAAGAGGAGGAGGTCATTCATCCCCTCTCGAGCATGTCACACAGGAACAGGAGGTTCCCATTCTGCCCCTCTCGAGTGTGTTACACAGGAACAGGAGGAGGTCATTCAGCCCCTCTCGAGCCTGTTACACAGGAACAGGAGGAGGCTCATTCAGCCCCTCTCGAGCCTGTTACACAGGAACAGGTGGAGGCCCATTCAGCCCCTCTGGAACCTGTTACACAGGAACAGGAGGAGGCCATTCAGCCCCTTTCGAGCCTGTTACACGGGAAGAGGAGGAGGCCCATTCAGCCCCTCTCGAGCCTTTTACACAGGAACAGGAGGAGGCCCCATTCAGCCCCTCTCGAGCCTGTTACACAGGAACAGGAGGAGGCCATTCAGCCCCTCTCGAGCCTGTTACACAGGAACAGGAGGAGGCCCCATTCAGCCCCTCTCGAGCCTGTTACACAGGAACAGGAGGAGGTCCATTCAGCCCCTCTCGAGCCTGTTACACAGGAACAGGAGGAGCCATTCAGCCCCTCTCGAGCTTGTTACACAGGAACAGACAGCGGCCATTCATCCCCTCTCGAGCCTGTTTCACAGGAACAGGAGGATGCCCATTCAGCCCCTCTCGAACCTGTTACACAGGAACAGCAGGAGGCCATTCAGCCCCTCTTGAGCCTGTTACACAGGAACAGGAGGAGGCCATTCAGGCCCTCTCGAACCTGTTACACAGAAACAGGAGGAGTCCATTCAGCCCCTCTAATGCCTGTTGAACAGGAACAGGTGGAGGCCATTCAGCCCCTCTCGGGCCTGTTACACTGGAACAGGAGGACGCCCATTCAGCCCCTTTCAAGACTGTTATACAGGAACAGGAGGAGGCCATTCAGTCCCTCTCGAGCCTGTTACACAGGATCATGTGGAGCCTCATTCAGTCCCTTTCGAGCCTGTTACAGAGGAACAGGTGGAGGCCATTCAGCCCCTCTCGAGCCTGTTACACAGGAACAGGATGAGGCCCATTCAGCGCTCTCAAGCCGGTTACACAGGACCCGGTGGAGATTATTCAGCCCCTCTCGATCCTGTAAGAGAGGTTCAGGAGGAGCATCATTCAGCCCCTCTCGAACCTGTTACACAGGAACAGGAGGAGGGCCATTCAGCCCCTCTCAAGCCTGTTACACAGGAACAGGAGGAGGCCATTCAGACCCTCTCAAGCCTGTTACACAGGAACAGGAGGAGCATCATTCAGCCCCTCTCGAGCCTGTTACACAGGAACAGGAGGAGGGCCATTCAGCCCCTCTCGAACCTGTTACACAGAAACAGGAGGAGTCCATTCAGCCCCTCTAATGCCTGTTGAACAGGAACAGGTGGAGGCCATTCACCCCCTCTCGAGCCTGTTACACTGGAACAGGAGGAGGCCCATTCAGCCCCTTTCGAGACTGTTATACAGGAACAGGAGGAGGCCATTCAGTCCCTCTCGAGCCTGTTACACAGGATCATGTGGAGCCTCATTCAGTCCCTTTCGAGCCTGTTACACAGGAACAGGAGGAGCCGATTCGGCCCCTCTCGAGTCGGTTAAACTGGAACAGGCGGAGGCCATTCATCCCCTCTTGAGCCCGTTACACAGGAACAGGAGGAGGCCCATTCAGCTTTTCTCGAGGCGGTGGAACAGGAGGAGGCCATTCAGCCCCTCTCGAGCCTGTTACACAGGAACAGGATGAGGCCCATTCAGCGCTCTCAAGCCGGTTACACAGGACCCGGTGGAGATTATTCAGCCCCTCTCGATCGTGTAAGAGAGGTTCAGGAGGAGCATCATTCAGCCCCTCTCGAGCCTGTTACACAGGAACAGGAAGAGGGCCATTCAGCCCCTCTCGAACCTGTTACACAGAAACAGGAGGAGGCCATTCAACCCCTTTTGAGCCTGTTACACAGGAACAGGAGGAGGCCATTCAGACACTCTCGAGCCTGTTACACAGGAACAGGAGCAGTACCATTCAGCCCCTCTTGACCCTGTTGCACAGGAACAGGAGGAGGCCATTCAGCCCCTCTCTAGCCTGATACACAGCAACAGGAGGAGGCCCATTCACCCCCTCTCGATCCTGTTACACAGGAACAGGAGGATCCCATTCAGCAGCTGTCCAGCCTGTTACACAGGAACAGGAGAAGGCCCATTCCGCCCCTCTCGAGTGTGTTACACAGGAACAGGAGGAGGCCATTCAGCCCCTCTCGAATCTGTTACACAGGAACAGGAGGAGGCCCATTCAGCCCCTCTCGAGCTTGTTACACAGGAACAGACAGAGGCCATTCATCCCCTCTCGAGCCTGTTACACAGGAACAGGAGGAGGCCATTCAGCCCCTCTTGAGCCTGTTACACAAGAACAGGAGGAGGCCATTCAGGCCCTCTCGGACCTGTTACACAGAAACAGGAGGAGTCCATTCAGCCCCTCTAATGCCTGTTGAACAGGAACAGGAGGAGGCCATTCAGGCCCTCTCGAGCCTGTTACACTGGAACAAGTGGAGGTCCATCAGCCCCTCTCGAGCTTTTACACAGGAACAGGAGGAGCCGATTCAGCCCCTCTCGAGTCGGTTAAACTGGAACAGGCGGAGGCCATTCATCCCCTCTTGAGCCCGTTACACAGGAACAGGAGGAGGCCCATTCAGCTTTTCTCGAGGCGGTGGAACAGGAGGAGGCCATTCAGCCCCTCTCGAGCCTGTTACAACAGAACACGAGGAGGCCATTCAGCCCCTCTCAAGCCTGTTACATAGGAACAGGAGGAGGCCATTCAGCCCCTCTCGAGCCTGTTACACAGGAACAGGATGATTCCATTCAGCCCCTCTCGAGCATGTTACACAGGAACAGGAGGAGACCCATTCAGCCCCTCTCGAGCCTGTTACTCAGGAACAGGAGGAGGCCATTCAGCCCCTCCCGAGACTGTTACACGGGAACATGAGGACGCCATTCAGTCCCTTTCGAGCCTGTTACACAGGAACATGTGGAGCCTTATTCAGACCCTCTCGAGCCTGTTACACAGGAACAGGAGGAGGCCATCCAGCCCCTTTCGAGCCTGTTACACGGGAAGAGGAGGAGGCCATTCAGCACCTCTCGAGCCTGTTACACAGGAACAGAAGGAGGACCATTCAGCCCCTCTTGAGCCCTTTACACAGGAACAGGAGGAGGCCATTCAGCTCCTCTCGACCCTGTTACACAGGAAGAAGTGGAGGTCCATCAGCCCCTCTCGAGCTTTTACACAGGAACAGGAGGAGCCGATTCAGCCCCTCTCGAGTCGGTTTAACTGGAACAGGCGGAGGCCATTCATCCCCTCTTGAGCCCGTTACACAGGAACAGGAGGAGGCCATTCAGCTTCTCTCGAGGTGGTGGAACACGAGGAGGCCATTCAGCCCCTCTCGAGCCTGTTACAACAGAACACGAGGAGGCCATTCAGCCCCTCTCAAGCCTGTTACATAGGAACAGGAGGAGGCCATTCAGCCCCTCTCGAGTGTGTTACACAGGAACAGGAGGAGGTCATTCAGCCCCTCTCGAGCCTGTTACACAGGAACAGGAGGAGGCTCATTCAGCCCCTCTCGAGCCTGTTACACAGGAACAGGTGGAGGCCCATTCAGCCCCTCTGGAACCTGTTACACAGGAACAGGAGGAGGCCATTCAGCCCCGTTCGAGCCTGTTACACGGGAAGAGGAGGAGGCCCATTCAGCCCCTCTCGAGCCTTTTACACAGGAACAGGAGGAGGCCCCATTCAGCCCCTCTCGAGCCTGTTACACAGGAACAGGAGGAGGCCATTCAGCCCCTCTCGAGCCTGTTACACAGGAACAGGAGGAGGCCCCATTCAGCCCCTCTCGAGCCTGTTACACAGGAACAGGAGGAGGTCCATTCAGCCCCTCTCGAGCCTGTTACACAGGAACAGGAGGAGCCATTCAGCCCCTCTCGAGCTTGTTACACAGGAACAGACAGCGGCCATTCATCCCCTCTCGAGCCTGTTTCACAGGAACAGGAGGATGCCCATTCAGCCCCTCTCGAACCTGTTACACAGGAACAGCAGGAGGCCATTCAGCCCCTCTTGAGACTGTTACACAGGAACAGGAGGAGGCCATTCAGGCCCTCTCGAACCTGTTACACAGAAACAGGAGGAGTCCATTCAGCCCCTCTAATGCCTGTTGAACAGGAACAGGTGGAGGCCATTCAGCCCCTCTCGGGCCTGTTACACTGGAACAGGAGGAGGCCCATTCAGCCCCTTTCAAGACTCTTATACAGGAACAGGAGGAGGCCATTCAGTCCCTCTCGAGCCTGTTACACAGGATCATGTGGAGCCTCATTCAGTCCCTTTCGAGCCTGTTACAGAGGAACAGGTGGAGGCCATTCAGCCCCTCTCGAGCCTGTTACACAGGAACAGGATGAGGCCCATTCAGCGCTCTCAAGCCGGCTACACAGGACCCGGTGGAGATTATTCAGCCCCTCTCGATCCTGTAAGAGAGGTTCAGGAGGAGCATCATTCAGCCCCTCTCGAGCCTGTTACACAGGAACAGGAGGAGGGCCATTCAGCCCCTCTCGAGCCTGTTACACAGAAACAGGAGGAGGCCATTCAGACCCTCTCAAGCCTGTTACACAGGAACAGGAGGAGCATCATTCAGCCCCTCTCGAGCCTGTTACACAGGAACAGGAGGAGGGCCATTCAGCCCCTCTCGAACCTGTTACACAGAAACAGGAGGAGTCCATTCAGCCCCTCTAATGCCTGTTGAACAGGAACAGGTGGAGGCCATTCACCCCCTCTCGAGCCTGTTACACTGGAACAGGAGGAGGCCCATTCAGCCCCTTTCGAGACTGTTATACAGGAACAGGAGGAGGCCATTCAGTCCCTCTCGAGCCTGTTACACAGGATCATGTGGAGCCTCATTCAGTCCCTTTCGAGCCTGTTACAGAGGAACAGGTGGAGGCCATTCAGCCCCTCTCGAGCCTGTTACACAGGAACAGGATGAGGCCCATTCAGCGCTCTCAAGCCGGTTACACAGGACCCGGTGGAGATTATTCAGCCCCTCTCGATCCTGTAAGAGAGGTTCAGGAGGAGCATCATTCAGCCCCTCTCGAGCCTGTTACACAGGAACAGGAGGAGGGCCATTCAGCCCCTCTCGAACCTGTTACACAGAAACAGGAGGAGGCCATTCAACCCCTTTTGAGCCTGTTACACAGGAACAGGAGGAGGCCATTCAGACACTCTCGAGCCTGTTACACAGGAACAGGAGCAGTACCATTCAGCCCCTCTTGACCCTGTTGCACAGGAACAGGAGGAGGCCATTCAGCCCCTCTCTAGCCTGATACACAGCAACAGGAGGAGGCCCATTCACCCCCTCTCGAGCCTGTTACACAGGAACAGGAGGATCCCATTCAGCAGCTGTCCAGCCTGTTACACAGGAACAGGAGAAGGCCCATTCCGCCCCTCTCGAGTGTGTTACACAGGAACAGAAGGAGGCCATTCAGCCCCTCTCGAGCCTGTTGCACAGGAACAGGAAGAGGCCCATTCAGCCCCTCTCAACCCTGTTACACAGGAAATGGAGGAGGCCTTTCAGCCTCTCTCGAGCCTGTTACACAGGAACAGGAGGAGCCTCATTCAGCTCCTCTCGAGGCTGTTACACAAGACGAGGAGGAGGCCATTCAGCCCCTCTGAATCCTGTTACACAGCATTAGGAGGAGGCCATTCAGCCCCTCTCGAGCCTGTTACACAGGAACAGGAGGAGGCCATTCAGCCCCTTTCGAGGCTGTTAAACTGGAACAGGAGGAGGCCATTCAGCCCCTTTCGAGGCTGTTAAACTGGAACAGGAGGAGGCCATTCAGCATCTTTGAGCCTGTTACACAGGAACAGGAGGAGGCCATTCAGCCCCTTTCGAGCCTGTTTCACAGGAAGAGGAGGAGGCCATTCAGCCCCTCTTGAGCCTGTTACACAGGAACAGGAGGAGGCCATTCTGCCCCTTTTGAGGCTGTTACACAGGAACAGGAGGAGGCCATTCAGCTCCTCTCGAGCCTGTTACACAGGAAGAGGAGGAGGCCATTCAGCCCCTCTCGAGCCTGTTACACAGGAACAGGAGGAGGCCCATTCAGCCCCTCTCGAGCCTGTTATGCAGGAACAGGAGGAGGCCCATTCAGCCCCTCTCGAGCCTGTTACACAGGAACAGGAGGAGGCCCATTCAGCCCCTCTCGAGCCTGTTACACAGGAACAGGAGGAAGACCATTCAGTCATTCTGGAGCCTGTAAAAAAGGAACAGGAGGAGGCTAATTCAGCCCCTCTCGATTCTGTTACACAGGAGCAGGAGGATCCCATTCAGATCCTCTCAAGCCTGTTACACAGGAACAGGAGGAGGCCATTCAGCTCCTCTCGAGCCTTTTACAGAGGATCAGGAGGAGGCTCATTCAGGCCCCTTTGGAGCCTGTTACACAGGAACAGGACGAGGCCATTCAGCCCCTCTCGAGCCTGTTACACAGGAACAGGAGGTGGCCTCATTCAGCCCCTCTCGAGCCTGTTACACAAAAATAGGAGGAGGCCCATTCAGCCCCTCTCGAGCCTGTTACACAGGAACAGGAGGATCCCATTCAGCAGCTCTCCAGCCTGTTACACAGGAACAGGAGAAGGCCCATTCAGCCCCTCACTAGCCTGTTACACAGGAACAGGATGAAGCCATTCAGCCCCTCTCGAGCCTGTTACAGTGGAACAGGAGGAGGCCATTCAGCCCCTCTCGAGCCTGTTACACAGGAACAGGAGGAACCTCATTCCGCTCCTCTCGAGGCTGTTACACAGGAACAGGAGGAGACCATTCAGCCCCTCTCAAACCTGTTACACAGCAACAGGAGGAGGTCATTCATCCCCTCTCGAGCCTGTCACACAGGAACAGGAGGAGGCCCATTCAGCCCCTCTGGAGCCTGTTACACAGGAACAGGAGGAGGCCCATTCAGCCCCTCCCGAGCCTGTTACACAGGAACAGGTGGAGGCCCATTCAGCCCCTCTGGAGCCTGTTACACAGGAACAGGAGGAGGCCCATTCAGTCCCTTTCGAGCCTGTTACACATGAACATGTGGAGCCTTATTCAGACCCTCTCGAGCCTGTTACACAGGAACAGGAGGAGGCCATTCAGCCCCTTTCGAGCCTGTTACACGGGAAGAGGAGGAGGTCATTCAGCAGCTCTCGAGCCTGTTACACCGGAACAGAAGGAGGACCATTCAGCCCCTCTCGAGCCTGTTACACAGGAACAGGAGGAGGCCATTCAGCCCCTCTTGAGCCTGTTACACAGGAACAGGAGGAGTCTCATTCAGCCCCTCTCGAGCCTTTTACACAGGAACAGGAGGAGGCCCCATTCAGCCCCTCTCGAGCCTGTTACACAGGAACAGGAGGAGGCCATTCAGCCCCTCTCGAGCCTGTTACACAGGAACAGGAGGAGGCCCCATTCAGCCTCTCTCGAGCCTGTTACACAGGAACAGGAGGAGGTCCATTCAGCCCCTCTCGAGCCTGTTACACAGGAACAGGAGGAGCCATTCAGCCCCTCTCGAGCCTGTTACAGAGGAACAGGAGGAGGCCATTCAGCCCCTCTCGAGCCTGTTACACAGGAACAGGAGGAGCCTCATTCCGCTCCTCTCGAGGCTGTTACACAGGAACAGGAGGAGGCCATTCAGCCCCTCTCAAACCTGTTACACAGCAACAGGAGGAGGCCATTCAGGCCCTCTCGAGCCTGTTACATTGGAACAGGAGGAGGCCTTTCAACTCCTCTCGAGCCTGTTACACAGGAACAGGAGGAGGCCCATTCAGCCCCTCTCGAGCATCTTACACAGGAACAGGAGGATCCCATTCAGCCCCTCTCGAGCATGTTACACAGGAACAGGGGGAGGTCATTCAGCCCCTCTCGAGCCTGTTACACAGGAACAGGAGGAGGCCCCATTCAGCCCCTCTCGAGCCTGTTACAGAGGAACAGGAGGAGGCCATTCAGCCCCTCTCGAGCCTGTTACACAGGAACAGGAGGAGCCTCATTCCGCTCCCCTCAAGGCTGTTACACAGGAACAGGAGGAGGCCATTCAGCCCCTCTCAAACCTGTTACACAGCAACAGGAGGAGGCCATTCAGCCCCTCTCGAGCCTGTTACATTGGAACAGGAGGAGGCCTTTCAACTCCTCTCGAGCCTGTTACACAGGAACAGGAGGAGGCCCATTCAGCCCCTCTCGAGCATCTTACACAGGAACAGGAGGATCCCATTCAGCCCCTCTCGAGCATGTTACACAGGAACAGGAGGATCCCATTCAGCCCCTCTCGAGTGTGTTACACAGGAACAGGAGGAGGTCATTCAGCCCCTCTCGAGCCTGTTACACAGGAACAGGAGGATCCCATTCAGCCCCTCTCGATGCTGTTACACAGGAACAGGTGGAGGCCCATTCAGCCCCTCTGGAGCCTGTTACACAGGAACAGGAGGAGGCCCATTCAGCTCCTCTCGAGCCTGTTACACAGGAACAGGAGGAGGCCCATTCATTCCCTTTCGAGCCTGTTACACAGGAACAGGGTCAGACATTCAGCCCCTTTCGTGCCTGTTACACAGGAACAGGAGGAGGACCATTCAGCCCTTCTTGAGCCTGTTACACAGGATTTGGAGAAGGCCATTCAGCCCTTCGCGAGTCTGTTACACAGGAACAAGTGGAGGTCCATTCAGCCCCTCTCGCGCCTTTTACAGAGGATCAGGAGGAGCCCATTCAGCCCCTCTCGAGGCGGTTAAACGGGAACAGGCGGATGCCATTCAGCCCCTCTCGAGCCTGTTAAACAAGGAAAGGAGGAGACCATTCAGCCCATCTCGAGCCTGTTACACAGGAACAGGAGGAGTGCCATTCAGCCCCTCTCGAAACTGTTACACAGGAACAGGAGGAGGTTATTCAGCCCCTCTCGAGCCTGTTACACAGGATCAGGAGGAGGCCATTCAGCCACTCTCGAGCCTGTTACAGTGGAACAGGAGGAGTACCCATTCAGCCCCTCTCGAGCCTGTTACACAGGATCAGATGGAGGCCATTCAGCCCCTCTCCTGCGTGTTACACAGGGACAGGAGGAGGCCCATTCAGCCCCTCTCGAGCCTGTTACACTGGATCAGAAGGAGGCCATTCAGCCCCTCGCCTGCGTGTTACACAGGGACAGGAGGAGGCCCATTCAACCCCTCTCGAGCCTGTTACACAGGAACAGGGGGAGGCCATTCAGCACCTCTCGAACCTGTTGCATGGAAACAGTAGGAAGCCATTCAGCCCCTCCCGAGCCTGTTACACAGGAACAGGAGGAGGTCATTCAGCAACTCTCGAGCCTGTTACACAGGAACAGGAGCAGGACCATTCAGCCCCTCTTGACCCTGTTACACAGGAACAGGAGGAGGCCATTCAGCCCCTCTCTAGCCTGATACACAGCAACTGGAGGAGGCCCATTCAGCCCCTCTCGAGCATGTTACACAGGAACAGGAGGATCCCATTCAGCAGCTGTCCAGCCTGTTACACAGGAACAGGAGAAGGCCCATTGAGCCCCTCTCGAGTGTGTTACACAGGAACAGGAGGAGGCCATTCAGCCCCCTCTTGAGCCTGTTGCACAGGAACAGGAAGAGGCCCATTCAGCCCCTCTCAACCCTGTTACACAGGAAATGGAGGAGGCCTTTCAGCCCCTCTCGAGCCTGTTACACAGGAACAGGAGGAGCCTCATTCAGCTCCTCTCGAGGCTGTTACACAAGATGAGGAGGAGGCCATTCAGCCCCTCTGAATCCTGTTAAACAGCATTAGGAGGAGGCCATTCAGCCCCTCTCGAGCCTGTTACACAGGAACAGGAGGAGGCCCATTCAGCCCCTCTGGAGCCTTTTACACAGGAACAGTAGGAGGCCCATTCAGCCCCTCTAGAAAATGTTACACAGGAACAAGAGGAGTTCCAATCAGCCCCTCTCGAACCTGTTACACAGGAACAGGAGGAGGCCCATTCAGCCCCTCTCGAGCTTGTTACACAGGAACAGACAGAGGCCATTCATCCCCTCTCGAGCCTGTTACACAGGAACAGGAGGAGGCCCATTCAGCCCCTCTCGAACCTGTTACACAGGAACAGCAGGAGGCCATTCAGCCCCTCTTGAGCCTGTTTCACAGGAACAGGAGGAGGCCATTCAGGCCCTCTCGAACCTGTTACTCAGAAATAGTAGGAGTCCATTCAGCCCCTCTAATGCCTGTTGAACAGGAACAGGAGGAGGCCATTCAGCCCCTCTCGAGCCTGTTACACTGGAACAGTAGGAGGCCATTCAGCCCTCACGAGACTGTTACACAGGAACAGGAGGAGGCCTTTCAGTTCGTCTCGAGCCTGTTACACAGGAACAGGAGGAGGCCATTCAGGCCCTCTCGAACCTCTTACACAGAAACAGTAGGAGTCCATTCAGCCCCTCTAATGCCTGTTGAACAGGAACAGGAGGAGGCCATTCAGCCCCTCTCGAGCCTGTTACACTGGAACAGGAGGAGGCCATTCAGCTCCTCTCGAGCCTGTTACACAGGAACATGTGGAGCCTCATTCAGTCCCTTTTGAGCCTGTTACAGAGGAACAGGTGGAGGCCATTCAGCCCCTCTCGAGCCTGTTACACAGGAACAGGATGAGGCCCATTCAGCGCTCTCAAGCCGGTTACACAGGAGCAGCAGGAGGCCATTCAACCCGTATTGAGCCTGTTACACAGGAACAGGAGGAGACCCATTCAGACCCTCTCGAGCCTGTTACAAAGGAACAGGAGGAGGCCATTCAGCCCCTCTCGAGCCTGTTACACAGGAACAGGAGGAGGCCATTCAGCCCCTCTCGAGCCTGTTACACAGGAGCAGGGTCAGACATTCAGCCCCGTTCGTGCCTGTTACACAGGAACAGGAGGAGGACCATTCAGCCCCTCTTGAACCTGTTACACAGGAAGAGGAGAAGGCCCATTCAGCCCCTCTCGAGCCTGTTACACAGGATCAGAAGGAGGCCATTCAGCCCCTCTGCAGTGTGTTATACAGGGACAGGAATGTCCCATTCATCCCCTCTCGAGCCTGTTACACAGGAACAGGAGAAGGCCCATTCAGCCCCTCTCGAGCCTGTTACACAGGAACCGGAGGAGGCCATTCAGCCCCTCTCAAGCCTGTTACACAGGAACAGGAGGAGCTTCATTCAGCTCCTCTCGAGGCTGTTACACAGGAAGAGGAGGAGGCCATTCAGCCCCTCTCAAACCTGTTACACAGCAACAGGAGGAGGCCATTCAGCCCCTCTCGAGCCTGTTACACAGGAACAGGAGGAGGCCCCATTCAGCCCCTCTCGAGCCTGTTACACAGCAACAAGAGGATCCCATTCAGCCCCTCTCGATGCTGTTACACAGGAACAGGAGGAGGACCATTCAGCCCCTCTCGAGCCTGTTACACAGGAACAGGAGGAGGTCATTCAGTCCCTCTCGAGCCTGTTACACAGGAACAGAAGGAGACCATTCAGCCCCTCTTGAGCCTGTTACACAGGAACAGGAGGAGACTCATTCAGCTCCTCTCGAGCCTTTTACACAGGAAGAGGAGGAGGCCATTCAGCCCCTCTTGAGCCTGTCACACAGCAAACAGGTGGAGTCCATTCAGCCCTTCTTGAGCCTGTTACACAGGAACAGGAGGAGGCCATTCAGCCCCTCTCGAGCCTGTTACACAGGAACAGGATCAGACATTCAGCCCCTCTCGAGCCTGTTACACAGGAACAGGAGGAGGCCCCGTTCAGCCCCACTCGAGCCTGTTACACAAAAACAGGAGGAGGCCATTCAGCCGCACTCAAGCCTGTTACACAGGAACAGGAGGAGGCCATTCATCACTCTCTAGCCTGTTAAACAGGAACAGGAGGAGGCCCATTCAGCCCCTCTCGAGTCTGTTACACAGCAACAGGAGGAGGCCATTCAGCCCCTCTTGAGCCTGTTACACCGGAACAGGTGGAGTCCATTCAGCACCTCTTGAGCGTGTTACACAGGAACAGGAGGAGGCCCCTTCAACCCCTCTCGAGCCTGTTATACAGGAACAGGAGGAGGCCCATTCAACCCCTCTCGAGCCTGTTACACAGGAACAGGAGGAGGCCATTCAGTCCCTCTTGAGCCTGTTACACAGGACGAGGAGGAGGCCATTCAGCCCTTCTCGAGCCTGTTACACAGGAACAGGAGGGGGCCATTCTGCCCCTTTTGAGCCTGTTACACAGGAGTAGGAGGAGGCCATTCATCACCTGTCGAGCCTGTTACACAGGAACAGGAGGAGGACCATTCAGCCCCTCTCGAACCTGTTACACAGGAACAGGAGGAGGACCATTCAGCCACTCTCAAGCCTGTTACACAGGAACAGGAGGAGGCCATTCAGCCCGTCTCGAGCCTTTTACAGAGGATCAGGAGGAGGCCCATTCAGGCCCCTTTGGAGCCTGTTACACAGGAACAGGACGAGGCCATTCAGCCCCTCTCGAGCCTGTTACACAGGAACAGGAGGAGGACCCATTCAGCTCCTCTCGAGCCTGTTACACAGGAACAGGAGGAAGCGCTTTCAGCCCCTCTTGAGCCTGTTACACAGGATCAGGAGGAGGCCATTCAGCCCCTCTCCTGCGTGTTACACAGGGACAGGAGGAGGCCCATTCAACCCCTCTCGAGCCTGTTACACAGGAACAGGAGGAGGCCCATTCAGCCCCTCTCGAAACTGTTACACAGGAACAGGAGTAGGCCATTCAGCCCCTCTCGAGCCTGTTACACAGGAACAGGAGGCTCCCATTCAGCAGCTCTCGAGCCTGTTACACAGGATCAGGAGGAGGCCATTCAGCCCCTCTCAAAACTGTTACACAGGAACAGGAGGAGGCCATTCAGCCTCTCTCGAGTCTGTTACACAGGAACAGGAGGAGGCCATTCAGCCCCTCTCGAGCCTGTTACACAGGAACAGGAGGAGGACCCATTCAGCCCCTCTTGAGCCTGTTACACAGGAACAGGAGGAGGCCCATTCACCCCTCTCGAGCCTGTTACACAAGAACAGGAGGAGGCCATTCAGCCCCTCTCGAGACTGTTACACAGGAACAGGAGGAGGCCATTCAGCCGCTCTCGAGCCTGTTACACAGGAACAGGAGGAGGCCATTCAGCCCCTCTCGAGCCTGTTACACAGGAACAGGAGGAGGCCATTCAGCCCCTTTCGAGGCTGTTAAACTGGAACAGGAGGAGGCCATTCAGCCCCTTTCGAGGCTGTTAAACTGGAACAGGAGGAGGCCATTCAGCATCTTTGAGCCTGTTACACAGGAACAGGAGGAGGCCATTCAGCCCCTTTCGAGCCTGTTTCACAGGAAGAGGAGGAGGCCATTCAGCCCCTCTTGAGCCTGTTACACAGGAACAGGAGGAGGCCATTCTGCCCCTTTTGAGGCTGTTACACAGGAACAGGAGGAGGCCATTCAGCTCCTCTCGAGCCTGTTACACAGGAAGATGAGGAGGCCATTCAGCCCCTCTCGAGCCTGTTACACAGGAACAGGAGGAGGCCCATTCAGCCCCTCTCGAGCCTGTTATGCAGGAACAGGAGGAGGCCCATTCAGCCCCTCTCGAGCCTGTTACACAGGAACAGGAGGAGGCCCATTCAGCCCCTCTCGAGCCTGTTACACAGGAACAGGAGGAAGACCATTCAGTCATTCTGGAGCCTGTAAAAAAGGAACAGGAGGAGGCTAATTCAGCCCCTCTCGATTCTGTTACACAGGAGCAGGAGGATCCCATTCAGATCCTCTCAAGCCTGTTACACAGGAACAGGAGGAGGCCATTCAGCTCCTCTCGAGCCTTTTACAGAGGATCAGGAGGAGGCTCATTCAGGCCCCTTTGGAGCCTGTTACACAGGAACAGGACGAGGCCATTCAGCCCCTCTCGAGCCTGTTACACAGGAACAGGAGGTGGCCTCATTCAGCCCCTCTCGAGCCTGTTACACAAAAATAGGAGGAGGCCCATTCAGCCCCTCTCGAGCCTGTTACACAGGAACAGGAGGAGGACCCATTCAGCCCCTCTCGAGCCTGTTACACAGGATCAGAAGGAAGCCATTCAGCCCCTCTCCTGCGTGTTACACAGGAACAGGAGGAGGCCCATTCAACCCCTCTCGAGCCTGTTACACAGGGACAGGAGGAAGCGCATTCAGCCCCTCTTGAGCCTGTTACACAGGATCAGGAGGAGGCCATTCTGCCCATCTCCTGCGTGTTACACAGTGAGAGGAGGAGGCCCATTCAACCCCTTTCGAGCCTGTTACACAGGAACAGGAGGAGGCCCATTCAGCCCCTCTCGAGCCTGTAACACAGGAACAGGAGGAGGCCATTCAGCCCCTCTCGAGCCTGTTACACAGGAACAGGAGGCTCCCATTCAGCCCCTCTCGAGGCCTGTTACACAGGAACAGGAGGAGGACCCATTCAGCCCCTCTCTCGAGCCTGTTACACAGGAACAGGAGGAGGACCCATTCAGCCCCTCTCTCGAGCCTGTTACACAGGAACAGGAGGCCTGTCCCGCTTCCCCCCCCTTAAACCTCGACCAACCCCCCCCCTCCCCACCTCACGTTTCGAACGTGAGCCTAATCGGTGCTGGAGAATGCTGGTCCCTTCCTTCGAAAGGGGGCGGAGGGGGGTTTTGGAGGGGGGGAGGGGGGGTTGGGGTGGGCAGACATGAGTCTCTCACTCGTCCACCGAGGGACAGATCTCCTCGTACAGGCTGCCTCGGGGAACAACAGAAACTGCCTGTTTCAACCTGTAGCTTGCCTGCTGGCTGAATCTGCCAGCGAGCTGGTTTTTAGAAGCGGCTGTGGGTTTGGGACATAGCTCCTGGCGCCGGTTAACCATTCGCCTGTGAAGGTCACTGATAAGGACATGCGCTGATATGTCAGCAAGCTGACTTGTTACCCCAACCCCCCCCCCCACAACCCACCACCTCCGAGCGCAGTCTGAAATTCGTATCGAACCTGCTCAGGTCTGACGTAGTTTGCAGGATTGTCCAACGAGGGGCACCCTTATTCCACTCAACCCTGGGAGGCATCAGCGCCTGCCACCTCCAATCGATTCGGGACACCCCAGGGTCAGCGCTGAGGGAGCGCCGCGCTGTGGGAGGGTCGGAGCTGAGGGAGGGCCGCGCTGTCGGTGGGTCAGCGCTGAGGGAGGGCCGCGCTGTCGGAGGGTCAGCGCTGAGGGAGCGCCGCGCTGTCGGAGGGTCAGCGCTGAGGGAGAGCCGCACTGTCGGAGGGTCAGTGCTGAGGGAGGGCCGCGCTGTCGGAGGGTCAGCGCTGAGGGAGGGCCGCGCTGTCGGAGGGTCAGTGCTGAGGGAGAGCCGCACTGTGGGAGGGTCAGTGCTGAGGGAGAGCCGCACTGTCGGAGGGTCAGTGCTGAGGGAGGGCCGCACTGTCGGAGGATCAGTGCTGAGGGAGTGCTGCACTGTCGGAGGGTCAGTGCTGAGGGAGAGCCGCACTGTCGGAAGGTCAGTACTGAGGGAGAGCCGCACTGTCGGAGGGTCAGTGATGAGGGAGCGCCGCACTGTCGGAGGGTCAGTGCTGAGGGAGAGCCGCACTGTCGGAGGGTCAGTGATGAGGGAGTGCCGCACTGTCGCAGGGTCAGTGCTGAGGGAGAGCCGCACTATCGAAGCAGGTCGAGAGGGGGCGCGTGGCCCCTTTAAGAGCGGAGACGGCTCGCCGGGGGTTGGGTGTGCGGTGATTAGATCTGGCAGGGGGACCGGCCTCTGTGGGGAGGCGGGTGAGGAGGAGGGACGGGGGTGGGATTTTTGGGCGCCAATCGCTCTCCGGCCCCTCCCTCCGACCGAGCTGGGTTGACCCTCCCTCCGCTCCGGCCAGTGTTTACTCCCAGCGCTCCAGCTCCAGCCTCAGACTTCCGGGTCTCGAAGACAAGCCCAGCTGGGTTGCCAGCTGAGGGGAGGCGAGGGTGGGGGTGGGGGTGGGTTGACGGAGTGTCTGACGGTGGGGGTGGGAGGGGGTGGTGAGTGGGGGGAGGGTGTGTGTGTGTGTGCGCGCGGGGGTTTTTGTGGTGGTGGTGGGGGGGTGTGGTGTTGGAGACAACCATGAATCAAGGAGGACGCTGTCCTACATCTGATCGCTGGAGGGTAGGAGATCCATTTACTGAAACGTTCGTGTGTGTGTGTGTGTGAGAGAGAGAGAGAGAGAGAGAGAGACAGAGGGAGAGACAGAGAGAGACAGAGAGACGGAGAGAGAGACAGAGAGAGAGAGGACAGAGAGAGAGAGAGTGAGACAGAGAGAGAGAGAGACAGAGAGTGTGTGTGTGAGAGAGACAGAGAGAGAGACAGAGAGTGTGTGTGTGAGAGAGAGAGAGAGAGAGACAGAGGGAGAGACAGAGAGAGAGAGAGAGAGAGAGACAGAGGGAGAGACAGAGAGAGACAGAGAGAGAGAGACAGAGGACTGTGTGTGTGAGAGAGACAGAGAGAGAGACAGAGAGAGACAGAGAGAGAGACAGAGAGACAGAGAGAGACAGAGAGAGAGACAGAGAGAGAGACAGAGAGAGAGACAGAGAGAGAGAGACAGAGAGAGAGACAGAGAGGGAGAGAGACAGAGAGTGTGTGTGTGAGAGACAGAGAGAGACAGAGAGAGAGACAGAGAGAGACAGAGAGAGAGACAGAGAGAGAGACAGAGAGAGAGACAGAGAGGGAGAGAGACAGAGAGTGTGTGTGGTGAGAGACAGAGAGAGAGACAGAGAGAGAGACAGAGAGAGAGACAGAGAGAGAGACAGAGAGAGAGAGACAGAGAGAGAGAGACAGAGAGACAGACAGAGAGAGAGAGACAGAGAGAGAGAGAGAGAGACAGAGAGAGAGAGACAGAGAGAGAGAGACAGAGAGAGAGAGCAGAGCAGAGAGAGACAGAGAGAGAGACAGAGAGAGAGAGAGAACAGAGAGAGAGAGAAGAGAGAGACAGAGAGACAGAGAGAGACAGAGAGATTGTGAGAGAGAGGGAGACAAACAGAGAGAGACAGAGAGAGTGTGTGTGAGAGAGAGAGAGACAGAGACAGACAGAGAGAG